>JAOXYF010000015.1:13593090-13620896 GCA_028565775.1 Sternarchorhynchus goeldii
ATAGATAGATAGATAGATAGATAGATAGATAGATAGATAGATAGATAGATAGATAGATAGATAGATAGATAGACACATATGTACATATATACATATTGTACTTTCTTTGATAGATGTGCCAAAACATGCTAACAAATCATCCATCAGTATATTTTGCAAAAAATATGTGGAGCTTCTTACTCAGTCTAGGGGCTGCCTCCACCAACTCAACCATCTCCACCCCTGCAACTGTCTCCGTGCAGGACAAGAGTGAAAAGACCTCGCAGTAAAGTCTCAAACCAGCACCAGAGGCACAGAAGGAGGGACAGCATGATGAAGCTGGAGCAGGCTGTGTGAGCCTGGTGTGGAATAAGAGCGCTAAGGACTGTCAGTGAAAAGGATGAGGCCAGACTAGCAGACCCTGATCCAGAGACTAGAGGGGAGAGTGACATCATAAAGGCAAGGTTGATTGGTTGAGGGGGAGGGAGAAAGAGGGGGGAGACAGAGACAGAGGGAGAAAGAGAGAGAGAGTGAGAGAGAGAGGCAGAGGGAAAGGAAGATAGACCGAGAGGGGGGGGTGAGGGGGTCTCAGCATGTTGTCTCCCAGGCATGAGTAGTCTCTAAGTAACTCTGACAGGTCAGGGTGTCTGTAGGGTCAGGACTAATGGTTTTAATCAGCCAGCTCTGATAGTGGGCATTGGGAACGCTTTCTCTCTCTCTCCCGCTCTGTCACACTAATTACATGGTACCCATGGGAAGGCAGAAGTGAAAGACTATAAATATACCAGAAAGGGAAGCAGTGATCCTGTGGTGTCACTTTTCTATGGTGAGTAAATTATTTGTAATATTTAAACAGATGTTTGCCAAAGTATTTAATATTCCGACTAATAAATATGAAGTGTTAGCTACTGTCTGCTAATAAAATGGTCTCTTTCTTGCTCTCTCTCTCTCTTGTTTCAATACTATGTGCCAAGGTAGATGTGATTTTATTGTATTACATGACTTTCATTGTCATTTTGCTTCATGGCTTGAATTTCAGGTAGGTTAGCCTACCCAAACTCAATTCCTTTATTGAACACAAGGGGGCAGAGTTGGCCATAGTCTGTTGACAGAGCACTGTGGGACCTTCACTTTGTCTAAGGAGGATGGCGATTCGAGAAGTTCATGGTCGAAAACATAACTTTAAATTAGCTGTCAAGATGGTCTATAGAGCTGTTTTACACCTGTTTGGAGATCAGATATTAAAACTATTATTGGTTGCATTAAATATACTCTTACTTTATTAAAAACTCACCAGACTGTTTATTAGGCACATCTGTCTTATAGGTGCATTTTATAGTCATAATTACAGACTGTGGCTTCTCTGTTGCTATGCAAAATTTGCCAGCCACCAGCAAACCATGTTCAACACTTGTAAATATCTCACAATAAGGGTCCTGACATTCTCAACCCAGTGTCAGAAGACCATTTTCGACACTGTAATACTAACATGGTGGTAGGCATAATATTGGATGGTGTGCTGGCCACTGCTCAGTGGAGAATATATCTATAAAACACCCAGCACCTGTCCTGTGAGGCTCTTGGCTATTGCTGATGGCCAGTTGAGGGATGGCTAACACCCAATTTAGTTTAAATTCATTTGTATAGCGGTTTTTGCAACACAGTTACAACTCATTTCACAACAACTACAGATAATTATCTTTATCCAAACACTTAGAAGGTGTAAAGTTTCTGATACAGTTAGTGATGAGTGTACATTATTATAACGTAAGACATCGGGTCAAACTGAAGTAAAGGTGACTTCGGATCCATATCTTTAGCTCCTATGATTTGCTGAGCAAAAATGATAGAATTATTCTCCTGGTTGTAAATGCTGCAGGAGTTGATGTTATTGCTGTCTTACATAATACAGGAAAAGGTACTGTGGTCCGCTGTGTTACTACTGTCTGGTGGTGCACAAAAGGATCTGGATATGTCTCTCTCTCTCTCTCTCTCTCTCTCTCTCTCTCTCTCTCTCTCTCTTTCTCGCTTTTGCTGTGGATTGACTCTGCTACACCGCTTCAAAACAGCATAGACTTTTCCTCCTGCAACTGAGACAATAACGCGTAGGATATTTATCGCTCTGGTAACAAAGCAGACATGCATAGAAATCGTGATTTCAGATTGGGGGAAAAGGGATACGTGTTCGACACGATGTAAGGCTTTGTTGGATATGGAAACAAATCTGACAAACATGTCACATCACTGCGTTACAATCAAGATAACCCAAATGAGGGATATTACTTGCTATGTATTAACGCTATACGTTCACTTTTATCCTTCCACTGCAGTCGGTCTAATGTCTTTAATCAATCATAAATGAATAAAACAAAAATAAACCAGACAGTTTCTCTTTGTGACTCATTCAAAAACTCACATCTAGCTGTAGCACAACGGCGCGCAAAAGCGCTCGCATTATGCTTGATAATTCAGCCAGCAAAAACTGGTGTCATATAATGTAAATGCTAGGTGTGACTTAACTCTTCCTCTATCTTTTTGCCCTACGTTGTTCTCTCTCTCTCTCTCTCTCTCTCTCTCTCTCTCCCTCTCGCCCTCTCGCCCTCTCGCAACCTCTATCTGCTCTTTGCAAGCAGAATTACAAGAGACAAGTCACCGTGACCTGCGGTTTTGGCACTGCAGCTTTGTCTTTTGCTTCTGTGCGTTAACTCCCAGTAGTCAGGCGCCAAGGGCATCCAACCACATCCCTAATGGAACACGCGCTCTCATTTACATCTAACATGCTACACGACCAGATGCCACCTAGATGCGTTTGGGTTCCACCCCTAGATGGCAGTGTTGCTTTTTATCCTGCCTGGATTACCCAGCAAAGAGATCAAGCTTTTAAAACACATCTACAGTTTTTTTTCTCACTCATCACCTGAAAGAAACAAATATGCAAAAAATAAATAAATAAAAACAAACAAACAAACAAACAAACAAAAACAAAAACAAAAAAATCACCACAAGCGCAAGTCACATCTCATAGTCTCAAACCCACAAGCAATAAACGATGATTACTGCTTTTTTCCAGAACTAAAAATTTCAGCTGCATTAATATTGCTGTGGCTTCTCCCCCATGTGCATCAGGAATAGCTTTTACAAACGTTCCCGGGGGAATTCTTTAGTCAAATAGTTGAGTCGCCAAATATGGTGACAAATGCCTCTGCTCCTGCCAGAGCGTGAGCGCATACGCAGTTGTGCATGGATTGGAATGGCGGTGGCAGGTAAACGCGCCGCTCTGAGAGTTGACAACTTCATGCCTATAACAAAAGAGCATCTTCCCCCAGGATACTCTCTCCTGGGAGCACATCCACCTCAGGGTAAGTGGATGTGAAGCACAGTTTCTGACACTGGCAATACAGCATCCACTTTAGTGACAGCAGGAAATGCCTCAGTCATTTGTGCCCTAAAATAAGCTTGCTGGGGTTCGTACTTGAGCGGTTATCAAAATCTACAGCTTTACAAATCTAACCTTGTATTGGGATTTTAGAAATAACGCTGTTTCCTTAAGGGTATTTATCAAAAAAGAGAGTAGGCGCCCATTTTTCTTTTCTTTTTTTAATTTAAACTAAGCTTTGATGCTAACTGACTCCTCAAGACTCCTAGCTGTGATGAAGGCATTAAAGGAGCCGAAGAATTGATTGGATTTGAGATCACAGAGGTGGTGGTGGGGTATCTGGGTGCAGCCCCATGACCCATGAGCTCTGTCCAGGAGTTAATGATAACTGAGCTTTATCGATTCACAGGTGTTTAGGGAACAGCAGGAGAGGAGTGAGAGAAGGAGGAAGAGATAGCTTTAATCCATCCACACTTAGTGTAGTCTCTGTGTGGGGGGTTGGGTTGAAGGGGGTGGTATATGTGTGTGTGTTTGTGTGCATGTGTGTGTGTATGACTGTCATTGCATAAGGTCATGTGCAATCATCAATGCACCGTTCACAAATCGTGCGCAGGACTCTCCAAGAGATGTGGAGAGAGGGATTTGTCGCCCAAAGATATATTTCATTGGACAAGATTTTTTTTGCCCCGATGAGTTGACAGACAATTAAAGTTTATACATGGCTTTGAACTGTGGACTTTGTCTCCTTTAGAAGAATTCAAGATTACTGTGCTTGCTATATGTGTGTGATGTGTTTCTCTTGTTATCTTTCCTGTCTTAAGTTTTTAAAGCGAGCAGTGGGCCTGGGAATAAGAGAACAAATCATATTTTATGCATTCAAATACTAGTCATGCCTCTGTTTTAGAGCACGTGACAGTAGAACACCAGTGACTGCAACTTAACCATAGGTCTTCAGATCAGGGTAAACAATCCAGCTACCTGCAACAGCACGAAAAGGAGCAGCTCCACTGTAATGAGCCCTTAAGAAATCCCCACGAGTCCGCAGGTGGGAGCTGGAAGGAATCCATGCGTCACTGCCTTCCTGATTCATGGCCGCATGCTGGTGCTTAATGAAGTGGTTGGAGCTGATGTCTATGGTAAGCGGTGGAGGCCCAGGGGGGACGGAGGCGCATACAGTTCACATCTATGCTGTGGGCTGTGGGTGATCATGGAGAAGGTGGGGTGGGATGAGGGCAGGGGAGGAGTCTGGAGAAGGTTGTTTGGGGTGTGGTGAGGGGAGGGGAGGGGAGGAGTGAAGAAGGTGGGGTGGAGTGAGGGGAGGAGTCTAGAGAAGGCAGTGAATGCTGGCCAGAGGTGAAATGGGAGTGGGAGTGGGTGTGGGGATGCAGGGTTGATGAAACACAGACCCGGGCATCTCCAGAATGGAGTAATCACTCCCTCATTCTGACCTTAGTCCTCCTCCCCAAGTCCTCCAGCACCACAACCACCATCCCCAACTCCACGGGCCCCATGCCGTGATGTCTCAATCACTTTTTCTCTCACTTTCACTCGTTCTCCCCTCAGCTCTCCATCGCTTCTGTTCCCCTTTACTGCACCCCTGTGGGTTTTTCCAACTCAATCAAGAGTTTTACCTTCTCCGTATTTTTCTTGTGTACTTAAAGCTGTGCTGACGAGCAATTATTCGTGAAGATAGACTAGACCTGCTTTGCATGGTTTAGTAGCTCGGAACAACTTAATTAGGTTATTAGGCTATTATTATCCCAGCCATTCATAGCACATGATAAGGATGTGGATGTTTTCTTTGCCACTGTTTACAAGAGGTAACTGATGACACGGAACACTACTGGAACATGTTTTTTGTTTATATTACTGGATTGCATCCAGAGTTCTGTCCATGAATCAGACACAAAGCTAGAGTGGTTTTCCCTGCATCCAAATCAGGTGTCAGGATATTACATCCAGTTATCGTGGCTTATGAAACCCAGAGAAAAGGCGTAGATTCATAGTTTAGGAGCCTCTATTTCTCTGCATTGACTTGTTGTTTCAGGCTCAGTCTAGACCCTTGGGATGATTCGTTTGTCTGACGTGGTAAGATACATATGTGTGGTCCACAAGACTCCATCCCTGTCTCTATCAATCAAATCACTCATTTCAAATGCCATTTGAACTATGATAAGGCTCTGCTTTCTGAAAAATGTTACTGACTTTGGTTTAGGACATAGCAACTCACATTCCAGAGGCAATTGAGTTCCTGTGGCCCTGTTAACCTGGCTCTTGACAGTGAGTTTAGAGACAGGATTCGTGATGTGTTAAGATAACAGACTCTTGATAGAATGTTAACCAGCCAGGCCATACACAGCTGCTCCTCTGGACTTTGGTGGCAGTGTGGAAACCAGATGGCCTGGGAAGCATCTGCAAGAACCGCCCTGTTAATATACTGCCCCACAGATAAGCAGAGAAGCCTCTGGAGGAGAACGATGTAGGAGTCACAAGACGAGAAGCAAATAGAGAAAACAGAATACCAACACATCAAATACAAGTGAAACCGAGAACGATAAGGTCGGTATGGAGGTATATAAAAAAAAAAAAAAAAGACAGACAGAAGACAGAAGACATTCAGAAAACCGACTATGTTGTGGCTGATGGTACGGTAACCTTCCCCCACCCACTGGTGCTTGTTAAGGGTAAATAAGTCCCTGGCCAGTGTGATGTACGGCACTGCCTGTTGTGTGAGTGTAAGTCTGACAGGAGTCTCCTACTAACCTGCTATTCCCATCCCATCGCGGGGAATGCGGGGGTTGTCGCCAGATCCCAAGCTCTGGTCCTGGAGAGCCCCAAAGGCCTTCCCGCTGTTTACCAACTCCATTTCTGTTTACTTCCACCCAAACAGAGGCATTTGCCACTGCCACACAGCATTCTGGAGCAGTGTCCTAGGGAGGGGCGGGGGGCACAGAGTAATAGGGAAACATACAATAGTAATAGAGAGACGCAAAGAGAAAGACTTGGACATTGCTGTCAATACGCCCTAATGGTATATAATGTGACCATCAAAATGTCAAGAAGATGGTCACATGTTGACAGATTATATAAAAGATGAAATATATTTCCCAGATATATATTTACAAGCAGACTAGGGTTCTATGTGTCTGAAAATCCAGCCATAAAACTTTTAATACATACAGTGCTTCAATAAATGCATACAGTGCTGTCAAGGGTATATAGTGTTTGCACTGGTCACTCGAGGCACCTAAACTAAAACCTTTTTAATCTGATTTCCAAACTATCTGGGGTCCTGAACTGCTTCAAAAAGCATTTGCGAGGTGCATAAGAAAGTTTCCACCCTGAACTTGCTTTGACTGACTACCAGCCATAGTGAAATTTAAGGGTGTGTATCTCTTGCCATCTGAGCACAAACTAGCAAACACAAAAGCTCAAGAGAATTGCACCAGGAAGTGGAATTTCATTTTGAATTTTCCCCAAAATCCACGATATTTGCATCAGTCCAGAATCATTAAATAAAATACTTGTGTTTCCAAGAAAGGTAAAGTCAAGCCTTTTGATATGACTGAAGATGATAAAAAATATCTCCCTAAACACCACCACCAGCAACATCAGTGTAAATCAATTGTTGGAACCAATCAAATCTGAAGGCCTCAACTATGATGGAATCCAGTGAAGATAAGTAAGGATAATAGGAGTGTAGCAAATGTTTTCAAGAAAGAAAAATGTAATCCATGTAAAATGAAGTGAAGATAAACAAAACCAAAAGCTTGATATAAAAGAAATCAGAGAACTATATTTTAAATAACACATAGAATGTACTGCATGTCCACTAAAACTATCTAACAGCAGCTTTGCTTTATCATATGAATTTATTGGTTTGCAGAAATAAATCACATTTTAAACATGAGCATTGGAAGGTGGATGATAACATATATGAGATGAATTTATTTTTTGGTTAATGGGCATATCTTGGCTTTAACTTCAAAGCTTCAGAAATTCAGTTAGATAACCTTCAAAAGAAATCCTTTATCGCTGCTCCTATCTCAAGACATGCCTTGTGGCCCATGAGAAAGACTTTTCTCAGATAATGAGTAGATTTTGTGGAAGAAAAATCCTTATACACCAGCATCCTTTATAGTATGTTTCTTAAAGATTGGAGTTCCATGTCATGAATTAACAATGAAAGCTGATGTTCTGTGGTCCACTCTATTATTCTGAGACTGAGCTGGTTCATGCATATCTATAGCAGTCAGCAGCTGCATTAAATCGAATGAAACACTCTTAAAATGGTACAACAAAGAGGGAACACCTGGGGAGACAGGAAATGGATCTCATTTGAAGTCTCTGGACCTCTTCTATGTTATTAGCATTTGTTGTTATCGTTGCTTCTATCGAACAGACAAAGTTGAGCCCTCTAACAAAGATCATCTGAGAAAGTTTAATTGGAGACAGACATGAAACAGAAATTGATTGCAGATCCATCATGCTGCTACATAATATCACACTGCCACTTTTGCTCCATCCCCCATCCCACCCCCCACAAAAGCTGCCTACAATGGGGGACAGATTTCCTCCATGTAATCCCACGAATCCAGCCTTTTCATACTGCCAGATCCTGTGGTGCCACTTCAGCCCAGCACAACCTGCACTGCAGGTTTCTATCAAAAGGAGATTTGCCAAAGCTTGTGCATATGAACCGGTGCCATTGTAAGGTTCGCATTGTATCAGCGGGGAGTACAGGGACTGCAAGAGGATGTGCCTCCAGCAGGAGGAGGTCTGGCAGGGCTGATTTCTTATGAACCCCTATCTGCAAGAGTAGCACCTTCTTTACCCACTTATTTTTTCTACCCTTTTATGGTGGGATTGGCTGTGATTCTTTAAAACTTCAGAAGTCTTCCAGCTTTCATTTTTGTCTCATGTTACGTTTGCTCACACTATATCTCTCTGTGTTAGAGGCTAGAGAAGCTTAGGTTAAGGAGATCAGTGGAAACTTGCTTAACAAAAGGACTGTTTATTGCCTCTTGTAGAGATTTAAGTGCCCAGAGGTTATATGTGAACCATATGTATTGAAAATGTGTTGGGAAAACGGTGTTGATCTTAACTTTTCCCTTCTTAGTGTCTAAGGACTTATGTAGTTAAGAAGATAACTGAGAGTCTTTGGTAAGATGGTAAAGAATGTTATTCCTGTAAGCAAATAAAACTGATATCACCCTCTTTAACAAGCCATTTTCTTGTTTGCAACACAATCCATACCAAAAACTCATCATGTAAACACTGTAGAATATGTGAACAAATATTCAGACTGGTTGCTTTGGACAATGGCGAGGCATTTAACTATAAAACAACTGAACATCAGCTGAAAGGGAACCTCATTCAGTGACCACTATCAATGTAAAATACAAAAATGCATTCAAAGGTCAGAAAGAGGCCATTGTCACAATGGATGGTAATGATGGTAAGTTGCAGGACTCAGTAATGCCCTAAGTACTTGTACCCCACCACACCCAGTGACCAGAATAATGATGAACATGTGCATTTCAATGGGAGAGGGCTGATAATAACCACACAGCTCGGCCATTCTTGAGCAGAAATAGAGAGCTCATTGGAAAGCAATATATTCAACATTACGAGCTCCATCCATTACGTTCTTCACATAAATTTGCTGTAATTTAGGACTCAAGTTCTCTTAATAAATAAATAAATAAATAAAGACCTATTCGTCTGCTCTGAATTAAATACATTCATTTGCATAAACCCAAAAGAAAAAGGAGCACCATTTTGTGGACAGAGATTAAAAATAGTTGTGAATTATGAAAACACTACTAATGGAAAGTTACCATTTAATACAAGAAGAGGCTTAAATGTGTGGAAATGTGACACCAGTGTCTCAATTGGTTCCCTTAAAATGTACCCATTTCTGTACCAAAAAGTAACCATTCCAACCACGAACCTTTCAAGATTAGTTCAAACTTTTTTAAAATATAAATCAATAGGTTATAGGCTACTTTCTCTCTCTCTCTCTCTCTCTCTCTCTCTCTCTGTATTGCTGTTAGTGCTAGCTGTTATTGCTAACCCTCTCTCCCTCTCGCTCTCTCTCTGCATTGCTGTTAGCACTAGCTGTTATTGCTAACCCCCCCTCTCTCTCTCTCTCTATTGCTGTTAGCGCTAGCTGTTATTGCTAACCCTCTCTCTCTCTTGCTCTCTGTATTGCTGTTAGCGCTAGCTGTTATTGCTAACCCTAACCCTAACACTGGGAAAAGTACTAAATCTACCATCGCGTTTGACAATTCTGTCGTCACGTAAAGTGTTGACTATGCAAAGTAAACCATGTTGGTTGTGACATAGGAAATTCCTCAAAATAAAACCCCATTGAGAGATAGAACAACTGTTTAGAGTCATCTTCCACAGCTATAATGTCCACATTTGTAGTTAATCACACTGTATTATGGCATATATGAAGTGTCCACTCCAGCAGGGGTGAGTGTATAGAATATACATTATACATTGCAAATTATTAAATTATTGCCAGCATTGAAAGTAATAATCATATGCATACTGCACTTTCCTCACTTAAAACAAAGCACTCAGAACTCACCTTCTTCATTTGCGTTTTACATTTTTTTGTAAACCTGTTATTTTTACCCAGAATGTCAAGAATTGCTGTTTCTGGCTGTTGTATCACATTACTTGCAATGAACAGCTGAAATGAGGCCAGTGAATAATCATCCAAAAATTGTTGACGTGAAAATTAATTACAATTAATTACAATTTCTCTACCGAAGGACCAGACCCCTCGGCCTTAAACTCAAAGGGCAACACGGGAGGTCACGGCAGCATCGTGATTGATTGGCTTGAATAATTGTTTGTTTAAGATAAGAGAAAATAGCTGAAAGGTTAACAGTCACGGGTTATCTTGGCAATATCACACTCTCTCCCCATCAGTAGGAACAGGGAAACAAAGTTTGGAGTGCAGATAAATGCATGGCCACTTTTAAATTAAAACACTTCCTGGCATGTTACAAGCAAAAAGCACATCACACAGCATTATCAGAAATATCTGTTTATTCTGAAACATATAAAAAGAGAGAAAAAAGCTCCATGGGCAAAATGCACAGCAACACAAGTATAATATATTTTCAGTATAACTCCTATATACAGACTCCTTCACATTAAAACAGTTGTTTTGAATACAGCTAGATGTTTCACTTCCACTGGAAGAAAAATTCATTTTAGTGCTGCCAATAAATGTTGCCTTTCACAAGAAGAAAAAAAAAAAAAAAACCATGAGCATACATTTATTTATATTTACAAAACAGTGATCCTTCTCTTGTGGTTGGTCTTTATATTTCAATAAAATAAACAAAAAATAAAGTAGAAGACAACTGCAGTCTTCAACAAAAGAATAACGAGAGAAGCAAAGGCAGACACAAGAGACGTTCGCTCAACGTTGCTCTTGGAGCGTCAGAACGAAACCAGAGCACTTCCTGCGAGTCGTCTGCAAATCAAAGACAAAAGCAAAGCAGAATGAACAGCAGGGACACTATACAGAGCACTTGAGATGCTTGAAGAAAGTGGGACCATTAACACGTGGCTGGGCCTGAAAATCAGCCCCTCCTGACTAATCTTTTATTGGTTTGCAGGAAAATAAGTGCTAGTCAGTGGGGATTTGCAACCCTATTTGGTCAGTGGACGAGGTGTGAAGTCTTCGTGGCCTATTCCAGCCAATCTCTGATAAAGCCTTCTCCAACTCCTAGTAGGCCTCTCCATACGTCCCTGCTTATCATGGTATTGATGTAGCCAGATAAACGTCTGCCTGCACCAATATGCAATGCCAATATGTGGTCAAGCTCAAAATTCAGTCAAATATTCATTAACCCCAGCAGCATAAGTGAAACTACATTACTAATTGTAGTGAGATGAAGTTGAAACACCCATTGTCAGTTGTTTGACATTGGCTAGCCAGTTGGAGCAGTGTAGACAGAAACTGCACATAACTAATAGTTAGTGTGACCAGAAATGAACTTATGTGCTTACCACAGTCACCATGAAAGACCTCAGGGAAGCAGTGTAGTATTCCATATCCACATCTGCAGTATGAACATCCTTTTTGTACCCACTCTCCATGAGGTATAACCCCACAATGCCTGAGGGAAGAACATCATCCATGAGTGATTTTGTTCGGTAGATGTTTAATGTTTTTAGGGTTCCTAGTGGTTTGTAATGGAAGCCCAAATGCATCATGTTTCACTACCTGACACGTTCGTCGTATTCACAGCTTCGCCCGGTGAAGTGCTTTGGACAGGCGCAAAAGCTCCCCAGTATACAGGTGCCTCCGTTCTTACAACAGTTGCGGCTCTGTTTAGCACCTATCAAAATACATGAAGGAAAAAAAAAAAACACTCGGTGAGAACCAGCAAATGAGGACATTGGCATTTGCTTTCCACCTGATCCTCGCCTACGAGGTTTACATACGTAACATCAAAACAGCTGGTTTCACGCATGTTACCAAGCAACTGAATTTATCCAGGGGCTTCGTCGTCCATAGCACAGATGACTAGTGACATTTCTGGAGGAACTTTTTTTTAAACTTACTTGAAATATAACGGCGCCGTTCCAGGAATCGGAAAGTTACCTTCTAAGAATTGCAGACATAACACGTTATTGCCCATCACTTACTTCCAGTGAGGCCGATAAATGGCATTGCAGCTCGCGAGTCGCGGTTTTGTCGTTCCGAATTTGGCGAATTCATCTCATTAAACTGATTCAAGAATTCACCCTGCTGATCAGATTTCCCGGACAATTTTATACTCCCACATTCCGCTCCATCACAGCCTTGAAAAAGAAACGGGGGACAGGTATGACACAGCCAGCTGCATTAAAGTAAAAAAGTGCTGAAACCAAGTGCAGATAGTCTGAACTTACCTGATCCAAACGTCATGGTCTGGCAGGCAACCACTGCAGACAGCAAGACCCTGCAATAAAGCGTAACGTTAGGCCTGAAAGTAAAGAATGTGCAAAGTAGTGAAAACCCAAACCCTGCGATTTCAGGAACAACAAAAAAAGTCTTACCTGAAGAGCAAATTACTCATGCCGCTCTCCGATATACGCTGACACTGAATTAAGAGCACGGACAAAAGCTGCACCTATTTATACCATTAAAACATCTGTATACTCTCCAGGTCTCCAGCCTTTAAGAACAGGTCACAAATAACAGCACATCTCCACTAGCTCCAGACTGGAAACATATCTGTTTGCCTCGCCCTACCAACTGCATTTTAGTCGCCCAATTAACACCTACACGCCCTCCCTCCTCCGCTTCATAGGCATACATGAGATCACACCCTTCGCCGGATTCTCGATATGCAAATGAGAGAAATCTCCTAAGCAATTTATATTAGTTCCGTCAGTCAAGTCTGGAGTCTCTGTTTTATGTGAACATTTAATCTTATATATTAAATTATATTTTATTACATCAAATAGTGCAATTGTACCTTCTTTGATTTGGAATTTAGTTAAAAGACATACACTAAATTGATCAATAATAATAACAATAATAATAATAATCATAATCATCATCATCATCATCATAATAAATTATGGTCAAATCTATATCTATGATAGCGCTTTGGGAAGCATGAGGATTTTTTCACAATAACGCTCTTTGCATATTATAAACATCTACTCATTTATGGATTCTAGATAAATACATTAAAAAAATTATGAGGGCCGTTACAATAAGATCAACGAACTGTGATGAACTTCAATTAACTCGGTATGACTTACTTTGAAGGCTGAAATTATTTTCCATTGCTATTTGCAAGGCAATTAACATTGAATTCATGTTTATTCTATAGACCAGAGCTTCAAGCTTCATTATAAACATAGTGTTTGAGGTTTCAGACTGAGAGACTTTAATGCTTCTATGATAAAATACAACCTAACGGCGCACGAGGCATGTTTACGTCTGAGAGCACAAGATATTTCTGTTAACTTCAGAATTCACCTTACTGCTGTCGTCACTGGTCACAGTGTGGTATATCTAGTACAGCTACGAAAAAGTCCGCCGTGTTACCTTCCGTGCGTTTCACGGATGAAGAAGTATGCTTTGGCTTATCAGAAGAAAGTTTTC
Organism: Sternarchorhynchus goeldii; assembly: GCA_028565775.1. Lineage (NCBI taxonomy): Eukaryota > Metazoa > Chordata > Actinopteri > Gymnotiformes > Apteronotidae > Sternarchorhynchus > Sternarchorhynchus goeldii. Next base: position 13,606,578 of record JAOXYF010000015.1, read on the forward strand.
TCCACCTTCCCTTTCTCTGTTACAACTTAATTCTTGTCTCAGTCATCCGTAACAGTGCCGCAGCTGAACACACGCCTTTATATCCCCTGTTCTGGAGAGACACTCTAGTGTTTTCCTCTTAAACTAACCCACATGGCCTTTTTTTCGGCGTGCACTTTGCATATGCTGGTCCTTCACACATCTCTGTATACACTGTGGCTACACTTTTTAAAGGCTCTGCAGATAAACAACCATCATTATATAGCAGCGAGAGCGTTAAGTTCGTTATTTGCTCTAGAGACGTTAAGATGGCCACAAGAAGACCATGTTGCTTTTGCTGACACCAACACAGTCGAAAGGTAAAAACACCAGTTCTGTAAAGATTAGTTTCCCTGAGCTCGACCAAGTCAGCTAAATCAATTAGAGACGAGAGACGTAAGCTGCACTGACACCTGTTGGATGATGACTGTCATTACATGTTTGATGCCAACAAATAAAGACTCCATGACAATTTTAAATGACCATAGATGTTCTCCTTACATGTAGCTCCTCACAATGGGAGCATTATGAAGATTGTTTCCTTGAATAGGACGGAACACAAAGCAAAGAAGCAGCTTTTGTCCATATTCATTGCAATGTTTTTCATTTATTTAGGCAACCATTCCTGACCTAAGGGGTGTCTGTAACCAAAGCAGCAAAGAGCTGGTATGTTGCATTGTTCTTAAGTGTAAGCTCACCCAGAGGTTTTAACTCATTTCCATCTTAATTTTACCCAGGTGTCTAATCTTCCTATCACTGTCTCTCACCTGCTCCAATAAACACTCTTGTTTATGTTCAGATTATGTATCTTTATGCAGAATGAATGTTGTATTGCCAAATAAAAGGGTCTTATAAAAGATGTTTAGTGTGTTTTTCATCTCCCTTGGTTCTTTCCTTTTTATCCATAGGGGTCTATGTATCATGTCATTAATTAGTTACAATTTCATCTAGAATGGAAAATGAACCCTTTCTGAAAAGAAATTAAATGCAAATTATTTGTCTTGGGCTGATGCTTTTCTCATTTCCCTGTAGAATGGCACTGTGGGGAGACTTTCACTCTTTTAAGCCTTTAAAATTCATTATATCCTTACTGCCTTTGCTTCTAAAAGTCATCAGGAACTACATTTCACTAGAGAGTTGTTCATGCTTCTACATCCTGGCCTTTCAAACAGTCAAAAGTAATTTACAGATTATTATCTAATTAAAAAGAACTACCACACTAACATAATCTGAGCAATTAAATGTCGATTCATTCATTATGTATTGCTTCAGACATATTTTTTATTAAAATGGATTTTTTTGTATGTATTTAACAGCACACTCACAATGTGATTAGTTTCTAACTTTTTTAACCAACCATTTTAATTAATGAAATAATGAACTGGGCATAACTACATTAGGTGTTTTTTGTCATGTGGTTATTGTGCTCTGTTTTTTATACATTCACGGCCGGCGCAGCCCCCCCCCCCTTTCTCACTGTCTCCCACCCTGCCCCCAGCACAAAGGAAGAAAAGGGTATTTTTCATTATCTTGTGCCCTTCTCTCTGAACCAATCACAAAACCACGTTCTTGTCATTCAATGTAAAGTTATTTCTTTGTTTATTTCTTATTGGCTGTTTGAGTCATATAAAATTGGCAGACCACATCGAAAGCCGTTAAGAACTGTTAGGGCCATTTACATGATTTTACGAGTCCAGATTCACTGCCATATGGTAACGTTAGCTTATGTTTGTTCATTTATTGTTTAATATTTCTGTCACGTTTCTAGCTACATTTACTTTTAATATTTTTGTTGCTTACCTTATGACCTTGTTTTATTAGCATTAGCCACTGGATATTGACAACTAATCTCTATTAGCTAATGCTACTATAAGTGATATATCGCTTTTTTTGGGGGGGGGGGGGTTCTTTTAGTAGACTTAAATCGTAACTATGCATTTGAACACACATGCGCCATTTTATTCTTATTTCTTTAGCTCATGTTTCGATTTAAATCATTATAATTACTTCTGCTGTCATCATTTACCAAAAGGGTGAACTGCAAGCCCTGTCTATGAGCTATGAACTATGGCTGTGCATAGATGAAATGTAACGTTAGGCACACTGCTAGCAGCAATACCTTACTAAAGTTTAACACGTCTCATGTCGATGCAGCTGACGGACTAGCGTTTTATATTAGCCTTCTTAAACCTTTTATTTAATTAAATAAGAAAATCCTCCAATATAAGAACACATTTTCAAGCTTGCTAACTCCAAACATCTTTCACTTTTACTGAATACTTGTAACTGTTTTTCTTTTTGAAGAAAGTCCACAGGTCTTGCTGTATTTTTATCATTATCCAGGGCAGACTCATGCTGCACCAAACCCTTCAGTGCGTTACCAGTTAAAAGAGAGCGCTCGCGATTCTATGGAAACATCTCGTTCGCAATTTTAAAATAGTTGGTGGACATGATTTCTAATACGCGGATTGCAACTTGGTGTGTGACTATACTACATGCAGTATAGTTCTGGATTTCAAAAGATGGATAAAGACATGACCACCTATTATGTTTTCCAGCATTTACAACACCTTTATTTACATTATTTGGCTGACACTTCTATCCAAAGCAAGCTACATCTGTGACAGAATACATCTTGAGCAATTGAGGGTTAAGGTTCTTGCTCAGGCCCCAACAGTGGCAGAGATGGGGCTTGAACCCATGATCTTTGGAGTATTAGGTGAACGCCTTGACCACTGCTCAGTGGGTGGAAGAAGTGGCAACCCACTGCAGAGAGTCTAATGCAGCAAACCAGTTCTGAGACGTGCTCCATCTGAATTGTACAGACTGCCTTTCTTTAGGGTACAAGCTACTGACCTTCCAAATTACTGTCAATCAAAATGACCTTATCTGTCTTTCAGTCAAATGTGTCAGAGAAAGATTTACTGTAGCCTGTAACTATCATTTAGCCAGCAATTACTTAATATCTCGTTATTTCCATGATTATAACATTATCAATGTGATAAAATGAACAATGCATTTTTTTAGACTAATCTGCAGGACAGTAAAGCAGTAAGGGGTTAATCTGTCCATTTTGTGCTTGTGACGGAGAACGGATTATGTTTAATTGTAGATGTTAAAATGGGAACAGCATATCTGGAATGATGAATCTGGCAGAGAACTGAGCCTGCTAACGACCAAGAGACATTGAGGGTCTTTCTCCAAGCAAGGCCAAGAGTCTCTCTCTACAGCAGTTGCCACGTTTGTGGCTGGCCAAAGGCTTGTAGCTTTGGGACAGAAATAGACAGAATGAGAAGGTTTTGTACGTGGGCTGATCTCAGGTGTACTTCTGTTTAGGGCTGACAGCTTGCCATGTTCTCTGTCAGAAGCTCGCAGGTGCTAATTAGCACGACAGAAGCAGGTGGAGGGACCTAGACCTATCGCTTCTGGACACCACCCCAAACAAAAACTTTACAGGATACTGGTTTCTGAAAGAGTATTTTTAATGAAGTTATTCATTCACAGGAAGCGCACAATTGATTTATCATTGGATATATCTCTGAAACACAGGTTTTAAACACAGGTCAACTGGCTACTTATCATGACAAGTAAACCAAAAAGAAAGTTTAACATTATAGCCAGTTTCCTTGACTGAAAGCTGTTTTCTTTGACCTTAGTCAGGATGTCAATGGTATCTCACAGTCAGAAAAAAAAAATGTAAGATGATCAGCTAATATGTTTAATAACCTATAAACGCGTGATTTTAAATATTTTAGGATTAAGCCAATTCTGTTTAATATAAAAAAAATACCATTCCTACATATACTGTATTAGTGCCGACTACATATAATATTGGTGTGAAAATGAAATTGCCTGGAGGTGAGGTCATACACATTATGGGGTGATCACTGATTAAATCCATATATTCCCATAATCCCCCTCCCCTTCCCAGAGTGTGTGTAGTTTGGTCCCAACCACGATGTGGCCAATAAAAGATGATTACAGTGTGGTCAGAAACCAAAAGCACCACTGGTTTTATTATACCCCAGCTCTGCAGCTAACAGCGCTCAGAATAATTCATGCTTGCCAAGGCAAACCTCGTAGCGTCCACTCTTGTGCTGACTCACCGCTGCCTCCTTCTGGCTGCTAATAAATCCACAAGTGTTGTCCTTTGGTTCTCTTAATTAGTTAGCCTTGGCGACAAGGCCTTGTTAACCGTTGAGAGCTTTTTTTTCTACAAAGGACCTTCATTCATGTTTGTGTAGATAAACATGGTCACATTACCCAGTTACCAAGGTACCTGCCAACAGCTTGACAACAGCTGAGATAATGCTGCAGGACTCATCAACATGTCCAAAGACTAAAGTTCCATAAGTGGCTTTAAAACATCCCACCTGTCATTTGTTTAGGGCTGGTTCTTAATGCAAGGTCTGGTATAATAGAAATGGACCAATGGTACTCTGAAGTTGTAACTTATACTCTTTGGTTTGCTCAGTGTGAGATTCATAGTCAGAAAAGCATGCAAGCATTTTTGAATAGCTGTGGAACATTGAAAAATGGTTGAAAATAAAGAGAATTTGTAAGGCTAATCCTATCCACCGACAGAGTTGAGGGGGTCTTGAGGAGGGCTATCGAAAGACCTGATTAACAATGTGATTTTTATTTGAAAAACTGACATGGATGACAGTTGGAACAACCATCACCATGCTAAGACTGACATTCATTTTCCTAATTAGCTGTCTCCACAGTCAGCGACAGTTCCCTTTCCTCGTTCAGTTTGAAAGGTTAAGAACCAGAGTGTCAACACCTTTCAATTAGGATCAGACTAATGCTCTGTATAACGAATCCCCTTTTGATTTCACAAGTGCGCTTGCTGTTATCTCCAGGGGTAAGTATTCAAAACCTTCAACAAACAAATTGACAAGATTGAAACCCCACTCACAAAACAAAAAGAAACAAAATCAACCTATTAGAGTTGAACATGTTTTGATGTACCAAATAGTGGAAAAAGTCAACAAGGAATTACGCTCCTGTGCCTAACTCATACCAGCACAACACTTACTAATCTGGCAGTGTAACTGTGGTGAGTATGGTCTGCCCGTCAAAATAATAAAGAGTCGGCTTTGTTCCTAAGCTAAACAGACTATGGTTCACGTGCACCTGGCATTAGGTGAGCTACAATCTTTCACTCTACTATTATACAATTCTAAATTATAGCTATGAGGTATGCGTACCTAATAGAATAGCCAGTGAATGCAAGTGCAGGGTAGGTATTTTCTACTAAAGTGTGTTAGATGGAATGAGATTTTCCACTGAGATTTGAGTTTACGGTGCATGCTGCACATCTGTCTCTGTTGTTCTCATCTATTATAAATAAATATGGTATTGCACTGTTAACTTTACCTTAGTACTGAGGGATGGTGTAACAGGTCAGGATATTTAATAGTGTAGGCTGTCCAGGCAAAGGGCATTTGCAACACACAAGGTTATTATGTGAACAGCTTGTCTGGATTTATTTTTTTTTCTCTTCTTTAGCATGCCATGCTTCTGGCATATGTAGAGCCTGGCTCAGTGTCAAAATATTGCACTGATTTCACAGTCTAAACATTTCCAGTGTTTTGATAGGCAAGGACCCACAGTTAATATGTTTCTGGATTCTATATGAAATTTGTCTGCCTAAATGATCTACAGTGTGTTATCCACCCTGACTTTAGTGCATCATTAAAGTAGGAGTGAGGATCTATATGTTCAGTCTTGTTAAACTAGTAGAAGATCTTTTTTTCCTTAGGCAATTGGTTAGTCTAAATTGTCTTGGTACAAGTGTATGTGTGTGTGTGTCTGTGTGTGTGTCTGTGCCCAGTGTGCCCAGTGATGGATTGGAGCCCTGTCCTGGGTGTGTCTGCCAAATGATGTTAGTATGATTATGCTCAGATCCATAGAGCTTCACTCTCTTCTTCTCTGAGTCCCATAACTGCATCATCATTATTAACACTGTAATTATTAATAAAAACTTGCATGCAATTTAGAAGCTTCTAAACTTCTAAATCGTGCTGACGCAAACAAATCTGCTCAAAATAACGAACTGAAGAGACTTTATAACAAGAAGGGCAAGAAAAAGTGCATACAGTATCGAATTGAAAGTTATAGTAGAACAAACCTGCTTTAAGTTGGAACTGTGTTGTATGGAGTTCACTCATATGTGCAGGGGCTGTTGCACTGTGGACAGTAGCACCACAGGACTACTGTCTGCAGGACATGCAGACTGCACTTGTTGAAGCATCAAACAAATCAGACAGCCAAGGTGTTTCTGTCGGCTGGAACCTGCTAAAAATAGCAGGACAGATGCACTTAATTCCTTGGGCAGGGATAATTACTGATGACAGTTTGGTGATACACAGAAGCTCTGATTGAGAAGTTCTCAATTTTGGCTGGTGACACTTCACACGTGAACATACTTTTAAAGTTTTATGATACCTTTTCTGCAGCAACTTGCCTCCATTAAATTTTTAAAAAGTAATTAATTCAACGGAAACATTAATTGATGTACATGCACGAAATAGGGATGAATATAATCTGCAAGAGACAAGATGGTTAAAGTTTTATAAGTACATCACAGAAGAATGAAATAGAAGATTTTTAGCTTTTTTAAAATAAATGCTTTAGAGAATTATTTATTGAAGCTATTTCTTGTAAGATTGTTTTTTGTATTATAAGAGAAACACTAAGCCATGTTTACTTAATTAATTGTACAAATATGCTTGTTTTCCATGCAGTAGTTTCTGTATTCTTATGTCTTCTCTTGCTTAATCACACCAAACAAGCAAACAGGCTATATAAAGAAGCAGATACCATATAGTCAGTATTATGTCAATATACATATAAGTGGTCATTTATTTCATAATGTTCCTCCTAATAAAACATCTAGACTGCCTCATGCAATGTCATTTGCTGCTGATTACAGGTTTCAGAAAAATAGTGGACAAAAATCCAGAGGTTTCCATTTGTGATCAGGCGATCAGACTCAGGGACTATGAGCAAAAGATGAAATTAGAGTAAGAGTGAAAAGAGAGGAATGGAGAGGAAATTCTTAATGTATTCTTTCCTGAGAACAATTTTAATATTTAATATGATCAGTAGTATTAGTATTTAATGTTATCAGTAGTATTAGTATTTAATGTGATCAGTAGTATTAGTATTTAATATGATCAGTAGTATTAGTATTTAATGTTATCAGTAGTATTAGTATTTAATATAATCAGTAGTATTAGTATTTAATGTTATCAGTAGTATTTGTGATCAGCATGCCAGTATTCATTAGTTAAATATTTTTTATATAATCTTTTAGGTCCAGTTGAATACAAATCTTTGACAGACAGATTAGTTTGTCATTATAGAGTATTATTTGTCATTAAATTAATTTGTTATTATATGCCATTCTATATGTACATTTTAGGATTGATAGAATCAGTCTAGACTGGGCAAAGGGCATGTCTGCAATGCTAAAACCAAGAAGAGTGGAGAGAAATGCCAGTTAACCTGAAGACTCACCTGTGGACTCACCTGAGGACACATCTGAGGAGTTGCCTGACTAGATAAACAAGACCACTGGGCAGGTCTAGTGGATTTGTGAGGAGCAGTCAACATTAACCATTTAACCTGAAACTGAAATTCCAAAAAGAAATAAGCTTACTCTTTGTCTTAGCCTAAATGAGAACCATTCAGGCTTAGTTTCACAAATTATTGAAAATTCTCAAAGATTTGTTTTCTTCAGAACCATAATAGATAACTAGAATTGGGTCAGAACTATAATCTCCAAAACCTCAAGCCAAACAGAGAAATTAAATTTGGTGAAGTGAAAGAAATGAGCCAAAGAGATAACAAATTTGACACACTTAAGGCATCCCAGTACCGTAATTCCTTGTCTGAGTGGAATGAATCCTGAAAGTCAGTGTAACAGAATAATTAGAAGTCACTGTTAACATCAGTACTGTGGTTGGATGGCTTCTTTAAGGCTTTCAAAACCTCTAATTGAGAATTACAAAAGCATGTTACAAATCTTTGTGCCTAAAATGAATATGGCTGAGGAGCCACTGGATCTGAAAAACTACCAAACAATATTTAATGTTTTAAAGTGGAGAAAAACAACATTTTGTGAAGTTTTATCATTTCCATGCAAAGGAAGTGTCTGTTTTTGTCTGAATGACAAAGATCATGGGGGACCATAAAGAATCTCTCAGAGTACAATGAAAACCCTGTGGAGAAATGGAGAGAAGAAACACTAAGGCAAGAAAGCAAGAGATAGAGTAAACAGATGAAGAAAACAGGGCTTGATGACATCCCAGTGAAGCAGGTTGATGGTTTTTCAAGTTTCAAAAAGTCATAAGCCTGCAGAAACAGAGATGCTTTAGATCTCAGAGCACAAGGACAACGAAACCTTTATTTCAAAGTGAAAAGGTACCTGGAAGACTTTGAAACACAGGCTCAGAATAGTTAGGGTCTGTAGAGCAAGTCAAAGAGCATCAAACAATGTCACCTCCACCAGACAACTACTTAGCTTTACTGGAATAAATGTATTGAGTCATTGTCTAACACTCATGCAATGGCCAGGTTAGAACAATATGAGAACAAGTCTGAATGGGAAGGGTCAAACTCCTAAGAAACAAATGAACAAATCCAAGAATGTCCATGTCACAGTGGCCCAGGCCGCCTCCCATGTCTCGTGTCTGTGTGGGCGTGTCTGTGTAGGGGTGTGTTCGGTTGTCTTGTCGATCGAGTGAAGCGCATGTGTACGTCTGGGTGTTGTGGGTGTGGCGTGTGATTGTTCTTGTTGTTGCTGTTATACGTTTCACCTGTCTTGTTAGTCTTTGTCAGTCTTTGTCTATGAGGGATAGCAACGTTGATCCGTGTTAAAACGAAACCGAAAATAAACGGTTTTTTCTACGTAAAAGCACGAGTACTGTCGCTACAGCTCTCCAGGGCACTCCCGTGTCAGTCCAAGACAAAACAGAACAATTCAACAAATAAAAATAGTATGTGTTTTAAAAGTGACAAAGCTACACAACACAAATGAGGCAAGGGGTTATAAATGCTTGTATCTGATTTAGTCATAATCAGAGAGCTATGCTAGTCACAAAGCAAGTTGTAGATGATGAAAAATGTTCACTCAGTGGCCTGGATCATGGAAATTCACTGTGCACATTAGTATTAAAGCAGACAAAATGTCTCCCTTACAAAATGGGAGAACCGTAGGTTCTTACGTAACCATTTTACACCTCATAAAGATTCAAAGAAAACAAAGGAAGAGTTGTAATTCATAACACAAAACAATGGACCATTGTATGCACAACAGATCCAGGTAACGTCTTCTTCTGCTTCTTCTTATAATAATAATAAATTTAATAATGAATTCTTTTTATTATAATAATAGTTACAATAATTACAATAATTATTATTGTTTAATATTATTGTTATACAATAAGTAGTATTATTTTAATAATAATAATAATAATAATAATAATAATAATTTGTTTTATTATTATTATACAAATAAAATCCCAAATAAAAATGCATCATTGTGTGCCTAACCACTATGTGAAATTAACTCAAATAACAAGAATAACAGGTTAAATTACGTAAATATTTGTAATTATCCAAAAAATGTTTAATAATCTCATGTAGCTGGAAAATTTGATTAAATAGTTGGTGCTCACTTCATAATGTAAGAAAGCAAACAAAAATTAAACTAATTTCATTCCACTGAGTTAGATCAGTACTGCATATTCCAAATAATACTTCCTTTTGATTATATTATTTGATTATATTATTCCTAGGCTTTGTCATCTGCCAGCACCCTGGTTCCCAGTTCTCATGGTTGAGTTTGTAAGAGTGATTTGTCAGCTGTGTACTTGGCCAAAAGAAGCACCTATGATGGCTTGTGTGGGGTGGTGTGAGGGTGGGGGTTAATATAGAGAAAACAGCAATGAAATTAATCTATCCCAGAATGCATTTGTTGTGCTCCATGCAGTTGTGCATGCTGCGCTCAATATATTCTTCAACAACAAACAGTAAAGGAATAAAAATGTACAACTGAGAAATTACTTAGCAAAGTGTATCACATCTTCTGGGAAGCATCCATGCTGTGTGTTTCATCATGTCTCTGGGTTCTGTATCCTCTCCTGCTTGGGAGCTGACAGATGTTTGGGTCAGCTACAGGCATGCCCATGAAGTGGTATTTACACGGTGTTTCACAAGAGCGCACCTTTGCAAAGTGTTCCACTCCCTAGTTAATGCCGACCTTCAGTTAAAGGCTAAAGGTCAAAGGTTGTCCTCCTCCGACTTCTAAGAGAAATGCAGTTTTGAAATACTTATACAAAAATTTCAAGATACTACTAAGACTTTTCCCATTTTTCGTCCATGTCAAAGCGAAATGTCATTTATTCGTGATACTCTTGGTACATTGTTTGCTTTATTACCATGTCTTTCCAACACTAAAGGCTTATTCATTCATATCCAATGACACTAAAATTATTTTGGGAAAAATGAAAAAAGGGGGCTGCATGGATATGAACTCCTGTTCATCACCATGCACTGATAAAGCCAGTGTGGCCTCTTTAGTCAATGTCGAACAGTTATGCTCCATCGATATATATATATCGTGGCAGGCATCCTTTCCTCTTAGGTATGTATGTGACTGACTTCATAGTGGCTTATGATACACTGCAGAGTGCATGATACAGATATACAAATGCTACAACTGGATTTGTATTGGTGTGGTGCCTGTTGTCATTGTAGGATATCTTCGACATAACTCCGTTCACAATTTTTCAGAAAGAGGAGGATTAGTTGAACTACTGGAAGAAGACCTAAGTTTACATAATACAACCCCAACACATTTAGCTGACTGAGAGATACTCAGTGTATGAGTATCTCAGTTTATTCTTCTCTCCTTCTTACATTCACACACACCCATAAAAACACACACAAACACGCATACACATGCACATAAATACGCACACACAGTGTCATTCAAATTCCAACACTTTAGCTGTGTCTACTATATCAGTCCACTGGGAGGTTTTAAGGAGGCTGAACACAAGAGTGTGATTATTATCATCCCATCAGCTAGTAAACCCATCGTGTTTTCTCATGATTTGTACCCTGCCTCACTGCCTTATCCCCACAAAGCTTTGCCTCTTTTTTTGTTAACCTTCCCAAAGGACCCTTGCTGCATTTTTTTCTTGAGAAGCATAACAGGTTTAATCTCAGAAAGCAATCCAATACAGAAACATGCAACCCAGCTGCTCTTAGATACAACGCAAGCAATATTAATGAAGATTATGACACAGTGTGTCATGCCCCCATGTTGGCTCATGGGGTTCTATTTTCTTTTGTTTGTAGTTGTGAAGCTCTTCATAATTTCTGATGTAGCCCTGTGAGGCAGAGCTTAACCTAAAATAATCCCAGGCTTACACCTCCTGCAGGTGCTTTTAGCTAAGTCAGACCTCATGACCAATGATTGCTCTTCTCATTTGCATAATGCTTGTCACCCGGAGGTCAACCATTGAGAATAATTTTTATTCTCAAATAAGTTCCCGGTTCATTGCAGGTGATGGCACTGGCTAACAATATAATTGGGTGAAAAATGAAAATGACATTCTGGACTTTCATATTCCCCATTATTATTTTGTCATGCTTGCATATATTTTATGGTAATCTTTGTTCATTAATGTTCATTACTCACTGGGCTGACCCACTGCAGTGAGGGTTGTATATTCCTAAATTCTAAAGTTAAGTGGTACTTCAGTTTGTATAGGATGTGCTTTATGGTCTGCTTTGCACATTTGCTTAAGTAGGCGTGATGATACGTACTTGTTTTAAAATGGCCTTAAAATGAAGTTTAAAACTGATTGACAGGCAAATGTTTTTTTTGTTAAAGTCCTTGTTAATCTTTAATTGCTTTTGAGTCAAATATATGAAGACATGACCTTAAAGGCACTTAGATCTTAAAAGGTCTAGAACTAAACACAGTTCTTAGAATAAATGGTCGCATCTATTTTTTCCTTGAGTCTATAGCTCCTGGGCAGTAGTTATTGAAGGTAACTTATGAAGAGCTTATTCCCTTTTGCTTTTTATCCCAAAAACAGAAAAGTGAACACAAAGGTTCTTGGTGCTGGGAAAGCAAAGTTACATGTGATGCCAGAGGCGCCCAAACGTGTCGGGAAAAGCTGATTGGCCAAAGCTCAAACATTCGCACAGCAAAGTTCAGCATGTACTACCAACAACAATAATGTCCCCTGGAGGCACTGAAAGAAAGAAGAAACAGCAGACAGAATTTGGACAAAAGGCCACATATCACTGCCCGAAAGAGCTAAGCACGTTTAGAAGGGCTTCCCACCTCCAGCTCTTTTTAAATGCTTGTGGTGACGTTTGGCCAGAATTCACCAAAGCCTGCATCAGACCCTCTTCCACTGGTTACTGATACACAAGTTGAGTGCTACTCTCTCGGCGGGCCAGAGGAAACATGCATACACACCGCTATCGGGCTCTTCACAACCGGAGGGGGTTCGGTGACCATCTGACCACCGGTAATGATGCAACCACATTTCATACCATGGGCCGCGGTCCCTGTTGGTGAAGACCCCCGCTGACCCCGTCAGCTCCTGTGCCGGGCTGTCAACGAGGACTCCACTGCAGCCTGCTTCCTAACAGCCAATTTAAACAGGTTCTGTCAGCTCCAGCCACCTCCCATAGAGTTGCTCACCAAAGCCCATCTTACAATGCACTGAGCACAATCTCTTCCACCTGCTGACTCACAACTCGCATTTCACACTCTTTTGCTACAGTGAATAAACCTAACGGCGCTCACTCATCAACTTAATTTTTCATCGCTGAGATGATTGCAAAATGCAAGTCACCTTTCGGTGTGTAGAACATTTTGTAGCAAAATTAACGAAATAGCGATGCGCGCTCCTCAAACTCTAGTTGAAAGTATCGATTTGTTGACTTGCTCTGGCAATGACAAACATTTTGCCAGTTCACAATAATGAGATTCTATCACATGCCTCACCACCAGACTGCTATCAACACAGTGGCTTGTTGTTCATGCGGGACAAAAAGTATTTTGGGGGCTATACATGCTTGGGAAATTAGGTGCTGTGTCTCAGCGTTGGGGCTCTGAGCAGGAGGCGTATCATGAACATGCTGCAACAGAAAAAGCCAAGAGTCCAAGTCACGTCTGTGGAGACGCTTCAGCCTCTCATGTATATACTCTCAGTGTATATACAAAACCCAGAGTGCTGAATTACCACCAGCAGTGCTGAATTAACAGGCATGCATAGAATCTGGTGATACATCTAAACAACTGACAACTGCAGTAAAAAGTGGTATTCACAGATTCTAGATCAAGAGAATATCTTATATCATAGTATTTTCAGGACATCAATATGTTCCCCGCACATATGCAACGAACAATTGAGTGTGTGTGTGTGTGTGTGTGTTTCTCAGAGAAGGAGGTTTGAGCTGGACTTCTGTGACAGCTGTCACCCTGGAAGAAAAGATAGGAGAGCAAAGCTCAAACATCCAGGAAGAAAAGAATGTTGATAAAAATAGCACTCAGAATAACAACTCAGAATACACATTTTATACATATCACAACCTAGGCTACACCTTAAAATCATATGTTATGTGTAACATCTCACATCACTGATCAATATGAAGTTTTGCCAAATACCTAGATATTTATTGGTAGTAGATTTCAAATATTGGCATTTGTTATTTGTGACAGGAAAACACATTGTGCAAATAAAAGTACATCATCTATTTTTCCATTGCAGAATCTGTCTGGCCTCCTTCCACAAAGCTACTAAGTAACCGCAAATGATGACATTAAAAACTGCTTTCAATCACTACACCAGCAGCACCTTAATAAAGATATAATATACCCGCCTAGATGAAAGAAACCTATAAGAGAGGTTAATGCACTACCTTTCCAACGAACTCCAAAATAACCAGACAAGGATTCACAAATGTCTCACCTGGTCGACGGCATAAATAGTATGAACAAAAACAGTGGAATTATATTGACATTAACGTTTCTGTGTATCAAATGATTATGGGAGTACTCTGTACATATAACATAATAATAGCAGAGATGCATGGCATAAGAGATCGACCGGATGGGCAGATAGGGAGTTGTCCAGAGCCCCAGTGCCAGTTCTGGTGCAGCACCAACTCAGGGAAGGGGTGAGTTTCTCTCATCAGGCATGCAGCAAGCAAGAGACTTCATGGTGAGAATGGTGGTCCAGGCACCAGTGTGGGTATATA
>JAOXYF010000015.1:13637811-13673960 GCA_028565775.1 Sternarchorhynchus goeldii
TAAAAAATGAGGTAAAGATGTTAAAGACGTTTTTCTTCTTCTTTTGACTTGCCCAGCAAATGAGACTCAAGGCTTCGCACTGTTCTGTATGAAGATCTCAATTAAGATATGTCTGAGTGAAATGCTTTCAACAAAGTGTTAAGCTTCCTCCTGGTGTCATACAGTGATCTGAAGCAATTTAAAATTGCCCAGAACAATGCTACCAGTTAGTTTAAGCAGTTAACATATGATAATATATGCCTGAATCCTCCTTGGAAGACAAAAAAAAAAGACTTATTTGACCTTATGAACTGTTGTTACAGGCATGTGGAGTTCATATACATGAGGGAAAAAAACAAAAATAATGATGATCCTATGTAATGCCACTGATAATTTGGAGATTTTTCTAATGGGGAACATTAATATTCGCATATTCATTTTAACTGGACCCATGGGTGAAAAAAAATGAAATACTTCAAGAAAGCTATTCTAATTATAAAATCCTAATTCTCACTGATGTGTCTTCTCTTTCATGATATCAGCACTTTTGATCTATTGAATGGATTTTTTACCCTGTGTGTGTGTGTGTGTGCATGAACGCACCTGTGTGTGTACATGGAGGAGAATGAGTGAGGATGAAAACTACATTATAAGAGCAATATAATCAGATTGCACACAGTGTAAATGAATATTTATGGCATTTGGCGGATGTGACTGAATACATCTTGAGCAGCTGAGGGTTAAGGTCCTTGCTCAGGGGCCCAACAGTGGCAAAATTCTGATTACTAATTGAATACCTAAACAACTGAGCTTCTACTGCCAACCAAAATGTTGATACAGTGTAAATGCTGATAACAGTGTAAGTGCTGATACAGTGTAAATGCTGATACAGAGAGTGTTAAGTGAAAGAATAGGTGAAATTCCAAATTCTTAAACCACCTCTAAAAGATCTTCTGGGTAATATATGTATATTCTTCCAGCTCGAAACACAGGATCCAGTTTGTAAAATACAAACTGGTGACCCTTTACAAAGATTTTCACTCTAGGGTAATACAGAAATTCAATGGATGATCATTCACAGAATTCCTTTTAAATTCAGACAACAGTGTTTTACTCAAAATTGGGCCCTGATATAATTAACTGTATTTTCAAATTCTTGCACTTGGTCTTTTTCTAAATGAGTACGTAAACATACACATGAGCATAAATAGTACATACGCATATAAGTTTATTAAGTCCCTCCACTTTCACATCAAATGTACCTTACAGCAAGGCAGACCAGTGTTTTTATGACATGGTACAACAAGTGACATTTTAAACTGAATGTAGAATGACAGGTGGTACCTGTGCTGGCATCTCCCAGTGTTGTTTTATGAGGTACCAGTACTGGTATCTCCCAAAGTGTTGTTTTATGAGGTACTCATACTGGTATCTCCCAGTGTTTTTTTATGAGGTACTCGTACGGGTATCTCCCAAAGTGTTGTTTTATGAGGTACTCATACTGGTATCTCCCAGTGTTTTTTTATGAGGTACTCGTACGGGTATCTCCCAAAGTGTTGTTTTATGAGGTACCAGTACTGGTATCTCCCAAAGTGTTGATTTATGAGGTACTCGTACTGGTATCTCCCAGTGTTGTTTTATGCAACATACATCCTTCTCAAGGGTTTCATGAGAATTCTGCAAAAATTAAAGAACTACTAATGAGGCAGTGGACCAAAAAAAATGGATCAGAGGGGTCAAAAGAGGACAGCAAGTACTGTGCGAGCAAAGCACAAGGCCACAACCAGGCAAATTATATTCAAATTCGACGGTGGTACAAAATGTAAAGCTGAATGCTTCTATTTAACAATCCTTGCAAAAATTCATTCTGTGTTTTGGATTGTAAAAAACTGGATTGAAAAGGCGTGTGTGAATTCTCTGTCAGGTGTCAGCAGTACAGGCAGCTCTGTCCTGTTCTGTTTGCTCTGGTCCTCCTGTTGCATATTATGCTCCATATAAGCACCAAAAGATGTGGAAATGGCCCAGCGTATCTGAGCAACAGTGTTTGTCCCAGCTCAACCCTCCAAGGCTACAGTTCATGCACACTGTGTTGAACATTTACTCAAATGGACACTTACAGCATAATAATGTCACAGGGCATGTATCATCGCTGAAAGACTCCAACGTAAGAGAGGGTTTGTATTGCTTCACTAGCCAGCACAGTCTCTGAATCTCGACCCTACCGAGCATCCTGAAGATCATATGGAAAGGGCTGTTCGCTGCAAGAACTGTGCAGACATACATTCTGGAGCAAATGGACAATGCGATCATTGGTACATGGTGCAATGTTCCTACTCGATGCCTCACCCAGCATCCTGTGGAATCAGTGAACTAGTACTGCTCTGCTAATCTTAAATCCAAAAGAAGCTCAACACTCTAAACTGGATGTACACACACAGTATATCATGTGAGAGAGCTGCATATTCCTATTAACCAATGGAGCATTTGCAGAGTTTCAAAATGTCAACAATGGCATCTGTACCTAGAATACATAAGAGCAATTTGCATTGAACTTTTAAATGTTTGCTTTCCCTCATAACATTTCTGTAAACTCTGAAAAGAATTGACTTGTTTTGGTTTCCACTGTAGAGTGTGGACTGGACTGTAGTAATCATGTCTTACAGGAATATGGAGTCTGCCTTGAAGTGTGTGCATTTTAGCCATAGATTATGCTTCAGAATGCTTTCAAGGGCTATATTTTTTTAGTTTTGTTTTAAGGACAAGAACCTTAAGGACAAGTTCTACATAAACATAGTCATGTCAGGAGTCACATCTTACTTTCTTTATATCTTAAGATACAAAACTAAAACTTCTTCAAAAATAGAACAGATGGGAAGTTTATGATAGTTATGTCAACTAAGATGTACATGGATGGAGAGCTTTCCAGCCCCCTTACAACTTTTAAAAGAAACGTTTAGTGAGCCTTGGCTCTAAAGAGCAACACAGCATTTCTTACTCTGTTCTTTCACATAAGGCATATGGTGTACAGGTGCCACTTTCCCCCATGACATTTTGATGCTGTGATAGACAGAAGAAATGCTCAGATATTTCTTAATAGGATTTAATGCCAAAGGCCAAACTAAAACATATGACAAGGAAACCACTGACATTTCTTGTCATAGCGCTTGATCAATAACACATGTGAGAATTGGACATGCTCCATAAGCTAAATGTTGAAAATCTTCAAACCCACCAGCTTTTTATTGGATTTTTTTAAACTTGTTTGTTTGTTTGTTTCATATGACTGCTCTCCAGTCAAACCACTGGGAATATGATGGTTTTCTAGGGTATAGGTCAACATTACTGGGAGGTGTGTGTTGTGTGATTTGCTCATTATTTGTTATTGGATACTAAGTGATTTTTCATGCATGTTTAGGATAATGCAACAACATTTACTGTAGGAGACAGATCATCTCAGACGTTAGATGAAATTGATAGACACTCGGTTTGTCTTAATAGGTGGTAGGCTTAGTTTATGCATCAAACATGGAAAAAGCCTTTTCTAATGCTGCAGAGTTAGAAGGGGTTACATAGTAAATGAGACTGTGTAGATTTTTGTCAAACTTCACCAGTTTTAGGCCTCATTCATATTTTGGGTGCAGAAGCATAGCAGAGAGCAAAGTTTTATTGGGAGACTGAACACAGAGTTTCACTGAGACACTGGACTTCAGCATCAACAGTAAAATACACACATATTAAGACCTTTGAAAAGAAGAATAAATGCATCAGTATTGATGTAGTCCAAAACAAACTACTTATAACCTCTTCAGCGCCACTAACCCTGGCTGTCCTGGCTGGCAAGGGCTGTTCCAGGGGACAGGGCTGAAGTAATTGATTTGCTTTGGCTGACAAACAACTGCAGTGTATTATAATGCAGAGGTATTGTGAAAGACAGCTATGATCTTGGAAGAGCAATCTCCTTCCATACAGCATCAATCTGGGCAGAATACCATCTGAGACGTTCCAAAAGATAGAAGTGATTCAAGCCCTAAACCCTGAAAGTCTCCAGCAAACTTTTCTATTAGGGTTTGGATACCTACTTTGTTTTCATCTTTTAAATCAACGTGATGTTAGTATGCTGGAAAGGCACTTTATAGCAATATACCATCATGGAAAACCACTGTACATTTTCTTTCCACTTTGAAATTTGATAAAAGGCTTGGTCAAATATATCTATTAAAGTTCACTTTTTGTTCCAGGGGAAGCTTCAAAGCCAAGCGGTACTGGAAGGGAGACTAGATGTTTAGAGTTCTCACTGCCACTATTGTTCTAACTAGGCAAGGTATTCTCCTGGCACTGCATACATGTCAGCATAGAGTAATATCCTGGACTGGTGATTCAGACTAGCACAGTCTCAGCATCTCATTTCAGTTGTCTGCTAGCACATTATCATACTGTCTTAAAAAGCAGAAACTTCATCAATCTTTGCATCGTTGCATATGGAACTTTTGTGTGTTGTTTCTAACAAATTTGTCTTCATCATTTTCTTCTTGCTTGCCTCCTGAGGGCCTTTTCTTCACAACATTCAGAGAGATAGAGACACCAGAAGGTCCGAATTTTATTACTCACACTGGAAAACTCACATTGAACCACTTAATGTTTTCAGTCAGAGCACATCTGAAAGCTAGACCGCACCCATTCTAATCTAGATTCTAATTGGATGCTTTATCACTTTTAAGAGCTGGGCATTGTTCAGCTGTTGTTTTGACGAGCCTCAGTGTATTCAGTCGTCTCTTTTGGACAACTCTAAATGTCTGTTTTTTTATCTCTAGAGGGAAGAACAGAGGTGTCCATCAGGTAGGCCGAAATGTCAGTGTGCGGTCACGGAAAGTAGTCTGGTGCATCTGAAATCCAAACATTTGTAACCAGGGAGGAACACAGTAACCGTAGATCACTCAAACAATACCACTCTCACACTCTACTGCACTCAGCTGTGCCTTAAATGCTAAGCACAGCTTCAACCATCAGGAGAAGCTTGATTTTAGAACTACGGGGAGGGGTGCGGTTGGGTAAGATATATGAGGTGGCTTTGGGGTATGGGGTAGAGTTTGGGTATAGGGTGGGATATAGGGTATATGAGGTGGGGTGGGAAGAGAGCAGGGACTGTAGAGGGGTTAGATTCATTTAGAATTTCTTGTGTGATTAAATCAGTCCATAAGAGAAATGTATTACCTTTCTCTGCACTACATCTTAGACTTTATATCTTATAATGTATAAAAGGGCAAGAGAAATGAAGTCACTTACAAGAGTTTTAAATGTCAGCAGGGTGTCATAATAAAAACAAAGCAATGTCAACCCAGTTTAAAAATAACAAAAACTTTACTGTAAACTTGTGGTTCATATTTTATGGATTAAAGTCTATTAGTTCAAAATATTTCATGCTGCTGTCTTCCCTAGTTATACCACAATACATATTTCATTTTGGATTAGCTATGAGGCATAAGGTATTATCATTAAAATGAAGAGTGATTTGTAGCACTGCTGATGAACTAGTGAAGCTCTGTCTTTTTCCTTTATGAGAAAAATGCTCTGTGTGTATATACAGCAAAGTGGTGTTAGCTACAGTTGTAGTATAAAGTTTTGTAATGTTATTAATCAATTTATTTCTAGAAATAATTTTAAAAACCTGTGAAAATCTTTTTCACTTTATTTTCAATAATGTTTACTAAATGTTTACTAAAGTTGAGATCACCGCACAGACACACCTCTGCTTCATCAGCACACGTCGCAGACAGTTGGGAGTTCAGTTCTCACCAAGACTGAAAAAAAAAAAAAAAGATTCTCGCAGGGCGGCAGAGTCTCACATCAGTGACATCAGCGCAGCCCAAAATGGCCTCACTGAGTAATGCGATGTGTGCCGCACGCCTGCACACCACCGTGGGCGGGAACTCAGCCGAGGAACTGGCTGGAGCCAGAGCAGATTGTCGGAGCCTATAAATGAAGTCATAAACAGTGATTTTCAGATGGCTGAACGGATCTCGCGGACGAGGACATCCGTCCTGAAACGGAGGGGTGGGAGAAGACGGAGGGGTGGGAGACGACGGAGGGGTGGGAGAAGACGGAGGGGGCAAAAAGAAAAAGAAAACGCAAGTAAAATAAATAAATAAACAAACAGAGCAGCCATGTCAGTTGCTCATTCTCCAGAATGAAGCCTCTTAAACAACTGTGGAGGATGCAAAGCCCTTTATTATTACCACATTGTGCTTTCCAGCAGAGATCGTTCTGAAGATGAAGAGAGTGTATTCCAGAGTAATGATGCGGATATTCAGAGCCGCCTGCAGCCACTGATAGTAAATGAGGCCATTTAGACTGCATTGTTTTTCCATCACTGGACTCCATCTTCCACCACAGATTCAGAGCTCTGGTTCTATAGTCTTCTCTAATTTTAACTTGCTGCAGTTTACAAGCAGTCTACCATAACCGCACAAAAAGGGAGGGACTAAATGTCCTCTGCTTGATAATGAAAAGAAAAATTTACTTAAGCACACGCTTCTTTGAGATCTCTCATGGTCAAGTACGGATTCGGCATGGCATTAATAATGAGGGACGCATTGAAATGTAGCTGCTTCCACAGCTGGGTGCTGCATCGGTGGAATTTATGCACACGCTGCTAACGTTAACAGCAAGCACGCCCTTGAACTAGGGTCAAGCCAAGTTCAGCAATATTATTTGCATTTCTGTTTACTAGATAATAGTATAGCGTATTATAATGGAAGGCTGCAGAAAACAGTATCTTCTTAACAACCATCCACAACCACTATGAGGAGTACTATAAAAATTATAATACTTTTTTTAAAAAAACAAACCTCTTAAATTCATGAGTGCATCACATAGCTGCTGCCTGGTGCTGATAATGCTTTGCTCAAGAACAACGTCTGACAGCATTCAATTGGCAGCCAGTGGACTGTGAAGCTACAGCGCACCCCAGCAACGAGAGGAGTTGCCAAATGTAGTCTACTATTTCTCTGTCTCTCTGCTAGCAGGGCTGGAAATCTGTTCAAAGTAGCCCAGCTGTAAGTTAGTGAAATATTTTAGCATGAGACAGACATACAGAGAAAAGCAGATAAAGATATGTCTGCTTTACTCTGAACGTCTGCAGTGGGGCAAAAAACTGCTCTCTTCTATGCATTTCTAGGAAAATGTTCCTCGTGACGTGTTCTCGATAAGCTTTAGATGGGTTATTGTTACTTAGCTACTTTTGGGATAACATATTCGTTTTGTTTGTGTTCCAAGACCGGTTTGCCCACAGTAGGAAGTGATTCTAATTCGGTGGTACTTGCATGTTGTACCATTCAGTGTTGTGTGGTGTGCACTGTTTATGTGGGAATGAAATATATAACTGCTGCGTAAATCCAATTATCCAAAATGAAAAGGAAATACGAACTCAAATTTGCAATTATCAACACCCATTTTTGTAAAGGACAACATCTCAATGTTCTTTAAAGGGCACTTCTCATTTGTTTATTGTGCAGAGTGAATAAATACTTCATTTCAATCTGTACCGTCTGATGTCCCTGCTAATCCTACACAGTTCTCAGGAATGAACGCTATCATCCTCTCCACCTAATTGTTTTCAGTATTTAGTGCTCAAGTTCACTGCACAGTAGTATAATCTTGTGCACAAGGCATAGCTCATGGACTTTGAGGCTAAAGTTGGTGGGATCGGTGATAATTACTAAAGAGGGGCAGAGTGTTCCATTTATTCATGGAGCTATGCATTAATGACCACCAAGTGCTTCTACTAAATTGTGTTCAAGTCTCTTAAGTAAATGACCAATTTTGCTTCAGCCGCAGTGGGACAAACTTTAGGCAGCGGTGATTAACAATGACATCTAATTAAAGAAAAATAATGCAGTTCTAGGACTCCCACGGTACGGTAAAGACATACGTTCACGGGTACTTAACCCACCAGAGCAGATCATATTTGGGCATTCTAATGTAGAGATTTCTTTCAAACTTTTTTGGAATGTTTTATGCCGTCCACAACCTCTTTCAACAGCTCCTGAGAAACTAATCGTTACTTATTCTAAGCAAGATGCTCTCTCTTGGCTGTAACTGCGTCTCATCAACAATTCATCAGTGTTCCTACAGTGTGCTCCGTGTTCCCCGCCAATCTGTACTCATGTTCTCAGTCCTTAGTTGCAGTCAAATGCAGCACAGGTTTCATCATCACGACTGTTGTTCAGCTGAGTGTGTTACCCAACGTGATGTAAATCTAAGTCGGCTGGAATAAAATATTGTTTTATTGACTGTGTAGTCCTATACACAGTTCCTGAGGACTACACTTGAGAGGCAAATAATGTGTTTCTGTCTTAATGCTTCATTTTCCACTCTTCTTTACAATGTCGCTTCAGTTTATAGAAGTTTGTGGGCAATCAGGACTTTCTATCATGAAAACCACAAAAGGCTTGGACAGCGTTCTGAGTATTGGGACAGTAGCAAAGACCTTTTTTAGCTAAACAAACACAGCATCCACTTGAGGACTCTAGATTATTCCTTTTGGGGATCCTTTCAGGAGGGCAGTCAGAGGAGTTACTATAGGTTTCTATAAATCGTCTATAAAAAGTTACAAAATTGTTGTGACTTTTTAATGGATGTGGGGGACTGGCCAATGCAAAACTGCTTTGATTTTCCTACTGTCCATGTTTAACCCCTCTGCATTAATGATGTAACCAAGAAAAGACACTTTTTGAAGATGATAGTCACACTTGTGACCATTTAAGTATAACTAATTTTCTAGTGGGTGGCTAAGAACCTGACAGAGGTATGAGAAATGGAAGAACACTAGTTCTAGTGACACCACTTGTTCTAGTGCTACAGAGAGCAAAGACAGGGGGTAAGGATATTTGTTGGTGACAGCATTTAAACCCCTACAATCTATACAAGGCCTAAGAACTCCGTCTTTGTTGATAACAAAGAAAAAGCCAACTGAAACAGGAGAAGAGGGTATATGGATAAACCCATTAACGTTTCCTATATGTATGAATCCAAAGCCTTCTACTCAACTTCTACTAAGGGATAGATTCAGGCTTTTGGAAGAATTGGTTCATCAAGGAGGGCTATCACTCAGTCATGGGGTCTATGAGGAGTAAGACATGTAGCATTGTTTTTGCTGATTACCTCCTTTGGGCCATATTCACTGGGGATGAGAAACACATCGGGTTGAGGACTCTCGATAGTTGTGGAGTGTGCAAAAAAGGGGGACTAAACAATTTTCAAAACAGTAAGAGTTGATGTCTAAAGTGGGCCATGAGATGTGAGGATTGTGGATTGGAAGACCCAATATTACTTGGAAATCAGCAGAATGTATTACAAAAAGCATGATGAGTTCTGAGTGTACTGGCTTCCATTTGACAGATTTGGTGAGAGAGGAAATAATGCCCTTATTTACTGGTCTGCCATCCAATAATGATAAGGTTGACCTTCAAGTACAGGGTTTGTCCAGGGACATGCTTAGTTGGAGAGCAAATTTAGCAATAGAAGGTATCCATAACAACAAAATACACTATACTGCCAAAAGTATTTGCTCACCCATCCAAATGACTGTGCACCAGTGCACAAAGCAAGGTCCTTAAAGACATGGATGGCAGAGTCTGGTGTGGATGAACTTGACTGGCCTGAACAGAGTCCTGACCTCAACCCTGATAGAACACCTTTGGGATGAATTAGAGTGGAGACTGAGAGCCAGGCCTTCTCGTACAACATCAGTATGTGACTCACAAATTCGCTTCTGGAAGAATGGTAAAAAATCCCCATAAACACACTCCTAAACCTTGTGGACAGCCTTCCCAGAAGAGTTGAAGCTGTTCTAGCTGCAAAGGGTGGACCAACGTCATAGTGAACCCTATGGATTAGGAATGGGATGTCACTTAAACTCATATGTGATTCAAGGAAGATGAGCGAATACTTTTGGCAATATAGTGTACATAGAAACAAGCCCTTTTGTGGATATACCACATTAGTGTGTGAGGTTTTAACGAGGCAAGTACTGGACCAGGAATGGCAGTTCCCGGCTCTCCACAGTATAGGGTGGAGAATCCATTATGTAACCTGAGGAGCTGTTCCTCACAAGACAGATGTACACAAGACACACGTACAAGCCATGGCTTCTGGATGGGCGTCAGATACCATTGGTTCCCGGGACATGGGTGGACCTTGTTGTACCCATAATTCCTGGTGGGAAGATGCCGTGTCTCCTTCCTGCATAATGACAACATATGGCTAAGGCAGAGGGTGAGTGCAATGACTTCATCCAGATCCATATCATTATCCTCACAAACCATTTCAGTTGAAACATCTGTACACAGGCCATTACAATAAGCTACTAGTAAGGCTGGATCGTTCCAGCTGCAAAAGTACTAATATTTTATGGTATTTGGATGATGCTTTTAACCAAAGAATACAACCAATGAATACATCTTGAGGAACTGAGGGTTAAGGACCTTGCTCAGGGACACAACAGTGGCGATGTTTGAATTGGCCACATTCTGATTACCAGCTGAGCTACCACTTTACCAGCAACAACCCCTTAAATCTCCCCTTCATGAGGATGGATAAATACCAAATGTAATTTTTGAAATTTTCATAGAAAACTCTGGTTTTGATCACATAGCGGTAACCCACTCAAGAACCTTGGCCATTAAATGGGTTATGGGGGGTGAATGTAATGTAATGTAACTCCAAAATACTGTTCACCATCACTTACAATTGTTGTCGATGTTGCTGGATCCGAGCTGAAACTGATTGAATGAATCCTTCGAACATTTGTTGATGCTGCATTCTTGCTTGATTGGTAACTGCTGAAGATAAAGCATCAATATCTGCCATCTGCATGAGGGAGAGGAACTCTGTCACAATCAGGACCCAAACCAGACTCTTGCAGATATAGTATGGGTGATTTTTATTTATATTGGGAGATCCGGGACCAGACTTGTGAGCCAGGCATAGGTCGATTTCCACAGAGTAGACAACAAAAACATAAAGAGCAGAAAGGCGAACCAGCCAAACAGTCCAAAACCACAGATAAAAAAAACAGGGAGACGAATAAGGAGACTGCTTGGTTTGCAACTGGAAACCACACGTTTTGCTTTGCAAAATGCTTTTAGAGAACAGCAGATTTAAATATACAGGTCTGTATAGAAACAGTCAGCAACCAGGGGAGGCAGATCTTCTGTGTGGAGTGTGTGGCTATTGGTGGTCTTGGGTTGATTGATAGAGTGGATGGATGCTGGTATATGGTGTGTGTGTTAAGAGACATGACAGGCCCAATTTTGGCCAAGCTTTAGCTGTCAGAAAGATGGCCTCACATTTAACTCTGGAACACTTTGGTATACAGAGGAGTTCATGGGCAACTCAATGACTGCAAGGTGCCCACGTCCTTTGGCTACAAAACAATCCCAAATCATCACCTTTCCACTACTGTGTTTGACAGCTGGTATGATGTGCCAGTGTGAATTATGACCAGACATGTCCACTTTGGTCATATCTGTCCAAAGGACATTGTTCTAGAAGACTTGTGGTTTGTTCAGATACAATTTGCAATGCCATGCACCTGTTTTATTTGTTTTTTTGGTTTGTTTGTTTTTTTTGAAAGAAGAGACTTTCTCTTGCCAACACTTTTGAACAAGCCACACTTATTCAGTCTTTTTCTAATTGTACTGTCATGAACTGTCGTGAATATTTAACATGCTAACCAAGGCCCCTAAGGGTTTGAGATGTACTTTTTGTTTTGTTGCAATTTCTGATTTTGGGATGAATGTGCTCCAGGGATTATTGGCAACTGTTTCAAATGTTTCCACATGTGAATAGTCTTTCTCTCTATAGAATGATAAGCCTCAAATTGTTTGGAAAAGGTCTTGTAGTCTTTCCTACATTGATGGGCAGCAACAATGATCTTCTTTAAGATCATTGCTGGTGTCTTTCCCCCTTGGCATCGTGTTAATACACACTTGAATGCAACTTTTATAGAGGTGGATACACTTGCTGATGATCAGTTGATTAAGGGCATTTGATTAGCAGCACTTAGCTGCTACTTATCCTCTTAACTGCTATGGAAATATCAAGGGTGCTGTTAATTTTTCACACACCGCTTCTGCATTTTGGCTTAATTTTTATTAAATGAACAATGACATGCTGTAATTTATCATGTAATTTATCATTTCTTCATCAAGACCAGATGCTATGGACCAGATAATTGTTTATTTGTTTATCCATAGGTTTCAAAGAAGGTGTGCTTTGTTTTTCACATGACTGTATATCTGTGTTGCTTATGTCAATGAACTGACAATGGTAGTGACAAAACTGTTCTGAGTATTTCAAATTAACTGAGAGCAAAAGAAATAGCCACCAGTGCTTTTAACGTGATCAGCACATCGAGAACACACTTTGAGAGTGCATTTCATTACATAACCCTTTGTGCACATCTCTTGCATGACTGGAACAATTAGCCCAGGATGCTTGCAGATACAGTGCCACATAACTTCAAGCGGCCAATCGAATATGCATGAATACCTAAAATTACATGATGCTTTTAACCCACCACCCTCCCCTTAAATGTGTGAGCTGCAACATCCTTCCTCTGTTTGACACACATTTGCATGCATTTGAATGATGGGGAATTATGGTAATTCTTCAGCCTGTTTGATGGCTGAGCATGGAGGGGTGTGTGTGTGTGTGTGTGTGTGTATATATGTGTATGTGTGTGTGTGTGTGTTTAGGGGGTGGAGCAGAAAGCATTCATTCCCCAAAAGCAAAGGCACAATCAGCTAAAGGATGACCTCCCAGTCCAAACAGATGGTCCTCAAACACTGCCAGAGAAATAGAAGAGGAATGAGCATGATAATTAGACAGGATAAATACTCTTGGCAAATCTTAGAGTGCTGTTATGTCTGCACGTATAACATGTTTCGGGTGTTGGTGTGTTAGTGAGTGACTGAGTATCTGTAAAGGTGTGCAAGTATAGAGAAACTTGTCTTCAAAATGTAACTGATTTTTAACCCCCGAAGCAAAAACCCTTTGGCATGACACTTTAACAAATAATTTGATTTTTTGCCTGACAGATCATGGCAACATGCTTGCACTTTCTGTGAAGTGAGGAGATGTTAGATAGCTCTCATTCCAAACGGATCTATTTAAAGAAACCCTTAAGCTCGTGCTGATAGGAAAGTGCTCCCATGAAAATCAAGTATCCGTGGAGGTGCTGCAGTTTCCGTTTAAAGAGTTGTCAGATGTCAGGAAAGTAATCTGCATGCCGTTATGGTTCTAGCTGGATTTGTCATGAACATAAACAGAGACTGTTCAGGATGGTGCTAGTTAAGACATTATTAAATATCTTTTCATGGATTCAGTGAGATGTGAAAACAGTAACCTCATTAGCATCGTAAAGGTACCACAGATATTTCAGCGAGAGCCTGGAAAATGGAAGTCCTCTCTGGGGAAACTTTAACTTCTTCACGTGACACTCCATAAGGGGAACATTAACTATTCTGCTCCTGCCCAAGATGATTAATGCGGCCATTCAGTAGAAGGTTGATATTAGCCACCAGGTTATTCAGCTGCTTTGACCAAAATTCAGGAGGATAGTTTAATACTGCACCACATACAGCTGACAAGACATAGAAAACTGCGACATTTTTATGTGAAATGTAATATGTTTACTTCAAAGGCCCAAGCAGGCCTCGATAACTGAAAATGAAATTGATTAGCTCCGTAGTCCTTCCTCGTATATGGTCAAAATACTGTGGCTAAACAAAAGTCAGTGTAATGACATGTAAATATGCCATATCTGAACTGTGTATCGTACCACATAGTACAATTTGGGTGAGAACATTCTCCTGGTTCTTGGAAGCTTTTGCTACTCTGGATGAAGGAGAGAGAAATTGATTCCTGTCACGGTAAAATCCAGCATCTTAAGAGAAGAAAGGTTTACTCGGAGTTGAGTCCGGCTCGAAAGCCTCCAGTAAACCGGGACTTTGGTTCCCAAGCACCCAGAGTGTGTGTGGGATGTTACAGATGCGTGTGTGTGTGGGATGGTTCACCTCATATGTAATTTTTGATGCACAGTACATTATTAACATACATCTTAAATCAGTAGTTCTCTGCTGCATTTTCTCTTACTCCTTCTTGCTTCAGAAGGTTCTCTCACCTTCTGTTGGGCTCTCACCCTTTACTACACACCTGGCCAAGTTTAAAATTTAATACCATTTTGCAGCATTAATTACAACTGTAATTGTCCTGGTCTTTCATTACATGTCCTTGCCTGTAGTGAGTGAACTACTACTACACTGTCCCTTAATTAGGTGATGTTAATGATTTAAACAGAGTCCCTTGGAAACGAATTTACATTGTGAAACATTATTTAATCTTGGATTTAATGATCACCTGTTACAAACTAGAACCAGTAAAACTGATGTCGATGGCTACCCTAACGCCGTCCCTAAATGCCTTGTTCATTGCTGTGGCTCGTGTTCTTTCAGATTATCATCAAAAGTTTGTTTTGTTTTGTTTTCTCCTGTCCTGCTCACAGCACTTGCCTGCAACCACTGCACCACAAAACAATTCTTCAAACAACATCAGATTGTTATTTCATAGACATGGAAGTAACGTGCCTATTATCCAGGTAGTTGATCTGGACTGTTGTCTCATACGTGTAACTGGGGAAATAAGTTCATGATGGGACCAGTCCGATTGTGCTGTGTGTGGTAGCGCTGAACCTGATGACACCTCTGTGTTGCACTGGGATCATTTATCCACAGAAGACTGCCACAAGAGCCAACCTTCTCAGCTGTGCTAATTATGTGTGACAAATTGCGTCTACTAGCACACTGGGACGGGGACCGGTGGTGATTTGATCAAAATGACAATTTAATGGTTGGCGATTTAGTTCAAGAGTGGTTCCATTTTCGTTAGGACATTTTGTTGTGCTCTGCAACACTGAGACTATTCATAACCTTTAACATGAGGGGAAAATAAAATCATTCATTATCAGAAAACCAAAACTGCAGCAAAAAGTACAATTGCTTTACAAACCTATATATGTATAACTACATATAAATCAAACTAAGCAGAGTTCATCCTTCTAGTAAGCTTTACACATTAGTCTTCAATTGGTTCAGGTTTGAAGACATGTATTGGTATTAGAGGATCACTGCTGTTGAATGGTGAGGAATTCAAACTGATGGATTATTGTATCCTCACTAACACCATGACTTTTCTCCCATCCTTTCTTTTGACTTTATTAAGGCATAAAGGAGAAACAGATTTAAAGCAGTGCTCAGCAACAGTCCTGTGGTTTAAGATACATTAACTTCCTGTTACTTTTGCCAAACTTTCAAAGCAAATGCTTAAGTCATTGATATATGCACTTTTTAATCATAAAAAACACATGTTCAGGTGCTTTTGTTTTTTGCTGTGTTAATTGATCTTTGTTGGCTCTTCTTCGTGAGTAACGACTGCAACAAAAACAACATCTATCAGTCTGCGAAAGGAATGCAGTGTATACAGGTAAAGCTCCAACGGGCAGAAAGCATCTCTCGCTTTCAGATACATTAATTTATGTGAAATTAGGCAAAAAGGAAGAGAAAAACAGATTAGAATCTTATTTAGATGTGCCTACCAATTCCACTTGAAATGCAGTTGTTTTCTTCCGCTTACTAAAAACAAAAGAGTTATCACACCACTAATTACTCACACACTACGGCTCCATTTGAGTGCTGAATAAATTTGTCCAAGGCCTTTTGGGAAATTTCACCATAACACAATATTCAGATATGTTATTTGGCATCTTCTAGTAAATTCCTGATAAATTCTAATGTTGTCAATTCTGTGTAGTGTTTACTGCAATTGCAGCCAAGCTCAGGTTCTTTTCTATGTAAAGGCATGTCAAAATTATTATTCATAAAAATCAACCATATACAGACGTGCTAGTGCATTAATTTATGTGATTCTTAAGATTTATTGTAATGCTTTCTATTTTTGCACATAATCATGAATTCATGCTTGGAAATTAGCATAAAGTTAACTACTTTCAGTGCTTGCTTATTTGCAATTGTGCTCATTTGGATTCATTTTTCATTTGTGATATGTAAAGTCTTCGTTTGAATAATCCCATCTAGGGTTGCATACATCTCAAACATGTCTAGAACCTTCATCTCTGATAGGCTCTTGCCTAATACAATATACATCTTTCTAGCTATGACTCTAATACAATATACATCTTTCTAGCTATGACTCCATGTTCTTTTTATCATACATGTTAGTCAAAGACTCCAAAATAGCTTGGATACTAGAACAATAAGTGGATGTAATATTAGATAATAAAAGAAGAAGATGGAAAAAATCATATAAAAGTTTATCTGTTTCTGATGTTTCTCTTGCCAGGAGACACAAACATAACTTTTTTTGATGCAATATTGTTTTTCTCACCAGACAGGATTTATTTTGGTGTTCCGCTAAGATCCTAGAAGCCCTGTCTTCAGCCAAATAAAGGCTCCTGAGCATCCAACCCTCCTCCTGGAGAGCTAGCTTCTTGTGGAGCACAGCTCTGACCCAACCCTAACACACCTGGTTCAGCTAATTAATGATCTCTTCTAAAGGAGGGTTGGAGATCCCTGTTTGAGTCTTTGCTCTAGAGCCTCTGGACTCCCAGCCCTCACTGTACCCATCAGGAACAACATGACAATCTGGAAGCACTCTCACAATACTAAGCCTAGTTTTTGCAGGCCTCTCAAGATAGAGAGATTACTGAATTGCAAGGTATTACTATTGCTGATAGTAAATCTGAGCTGATGTTGACATGAAGGTTATAAGACGTAAAACCCCTTAATCCAAACGTTTCACCACAACCCATTTCATAACCATTTTTTCCATTAGACGCAAACACTGGGCGGAAAATAACAAAACATAATATAACGTGTCACTCCATCGGCACCAACAAAATCAGCCACATACCTGCTGTGGAGATATAGCTCACAATAACTCACATTGTAGTGGTGCAGTTTCTTTGAAAAATGCTTACCCTCAAAAAGGTCCATCTGAAGAACAGACTTTCATTTCAAAAGCATAAGCAAAGGCGTGGGCTGCAAAGCAATCGGTCAGTCACTGATGATCTGTTTGTGCTCTGAGTGGGAGGCTATCTTCCTAAATCAGACAGCACCTCCGAAAAAATGAAACCACCCCCCACCCCCCCAAATCAGTGCAAGCTCTTCCCCTGGTAAACAGCAATTTCCTCCCCACTGTAATCAAAGATGTGTGCCCTGTTTTTTTGGGTGGTTTTTTGATTGGCAAGAAGAAAGACACACATACACATACAAACACGTCTCTGTTGTCCATGGCATAAACAAAATAAAACACAGCATGAAATGGTTGCAATACTGAGGGATGCTGGACAGGATTAAAATGGTCGGAGAGGGGAATCAAAGCGTAATTTCAGAACAGCTGGGACAAGATCCAAAATCCGGCTTTTTCCATTTCTTATCGACACTTTTGCAAGAGGCAACATTGCAACAGCTGAAACAAACCAGGAATAAAAACCCAAAGTGATATGAACGTAGTGAACTGCTTTTTAACAGTCTTTGTTCCAGTACTGGTCTCTCACATGTGCGCACTTTGTATTGAAAGGCCAAGGCTCCAGTTTACTAATAAAGATCAAAGATTTAATTTCTGCAGATCTGCGTGTGCTCTCTTTGCCCATCAGAACAAGCATTATTTTGTGTGCGTTCTTCCAGATTGCTCGTGCTGCATCCTTTCTGCTGTTGTTCTTCTCTCATGCCTGTCGGTAGTGTTCCAATCTCCAGAAGGAAGAAGTGCTCAAGGGGACACTTGAAGCAGATTAATTGGGAAGATTGTTTCTTCACCATACCCACTGGTGGTGTGGGCACCCACAGGTTTACCTCTTCAGGAAATTTGTCATTCAGGAGACAACTCACCAAGGCCAGACTAAAATACTTATTGAACATTCCAGTCTTGCACTGAGTTGTGATGAGGCCAAGAAATGTGAGGAATAAAGCAATAATGGAAGGAAAAAACCCATCTCATGACTAACAATGAATGCTTTACTGAGAGCCATTAGGCCCTTATCGCACAGGTCTCATTTCTGAGTGTTGAATTCTTATGTTGATGTCTGGCGGCTCCGCCGTTCTGTCTTATCGTCTCATTTGCTTTGATTTTAGGGAAGAATTATGATCTTCCACGATGACTCTTGAATGATGGTCATGCTGACTGTTGCCTTTCTTGAAGGTTTGTGTTTACAATGGTGCTGAAGAATTAGCTGCCAAAGGTGAGTCAAGTCCAGCTGACTTTTTTTTCATGTTTGCAATTTTTTAAATAAAGTTAAAATAGAGTCTTCAGTAACCCATCCTTCAGTAAATAGAACCAGGCAATAGAAATGAACATAATTTAATAAAAAGATGATTTTGTCTCTCAGATTACAAAATGGGATATACATGTAAGATATATTAAAAAGATGTAATGGTTAAGAAAAATATAGTTTTCTGAGGGACATATACATATACATACATGGACATATACAGCCATTTAGATATTGAATGGGGCTGGTAACAAGCTCACTAGCAGTGTAGCAGGTTTGGCACATCACTCGCTAATTAAAAAACACGGGAGTTCGGAGCTGACATCAGATCGCTATTTCTGGCCCATCCAGGTGGGGTTATGGGAGGCCGGAGCATCTCATTTGCTTCAGTTTGAAGCGAGGGAGAAGCCCCATCCGGATATGACGCTGGCAAGCCTGGACGTCATGCAGTCCAAAAAACATGTTGGTTAAAAATGAAGTGTGACACACATACAGCTCAACGAGGAGATGAAAAACATAGTTAGATATATTTTTGAACAAATATTACTTGACTAATATTATTTGACATGTATGTATGCAGTGACTGTAGGGCAAACAGAGTAGGCCTGACCATGACAGCTTAAATACAATGGGAGAATCTGATACATTTCATTCTTGCCACTAAGGAAAACTAAGATCTCTGTCATAACTATCCAATAAGTATCTTTTGACCCAGGGGTAATGTTCTAGAACTTGCGTATTTTTGTCTAACTTTTCAGAGGGGATTCAATCCCGCATAAAGCACTTCTGAATAAAATAAAATTTTGCCTGACTCCATGTTACCCTCTAATATAATCCAGATTTTCCCAAGTGATCAAGGGTGAATGGTGAAACTGTGTCTGGCATACTGTGCGCCTGCGAAACCCCACGTCTAGATTCCCATAGCTATCAGGTTCTTTGAGCCCACGCACAATAGAAATCTTCAACCTGGCCTTTTGCTTATCAGGACGAAAGAATGGAGGAGTCACTCTGGATTATGTGGCTGAAAATTCCCTGAAGGCTCCCATTCATGCCGTGAATAAGGGCCATGAGAGCGTAGTCACAGTTTATTGACCTCCCGCTAAAATGCGAAACCTGGTTTTGCTTTCATTGCAAGCCAGATCGCTGCAGGATGTTTTATGTGTTAGCGTTCAAAATGCTCCAACAGAATGTCATATGCACAGAGCCCATTCTTGGGATTATGACGTGATCCTGGCAATTTACAGTCCTGGTTGTGTTAATTATGTAAATGAAATGCAAATTAATGTGAATTAATAAATAGATTAGTTTTTTTAGAGTTAGAGTATTAAAACGCTGTCAGAAGTTAAAGAGTGATCATTTTATAGATAATGTAATCCAAGCCTTTTGCCAGAGCACAGAAAAAAGACTCACTTTCATAACTTCTTTTAAGAAAAAAAAATACCAAAAAATTCTTATTAATGTCAACTGAAAGACTTTTCCAAAGCTACCGGAATACTTTGACTTTCTTTTTGAGCTGGCAGTGCTTGCCAGAGTGCCAAGGCAACCTTTGAAATTTCCACGGAAACGTGTCCCGTCAGCAGATACCGGCGTTGGCAATGCGTTGACTTCTTTCAGGTGGTTTCAATCAAGGGAAATGATTTAGAAAAGTTTGATTAAATCTTCTGTCATCATTTAGGATTTAGAGAGGACTTCACTCTTGCTGTCAGAACCCATTTAGGTTTCTGCCCAGTTTCCCTCTGGGACATGAGAGATTTTATTTACCTCACCTCAGAAAGCATTATTCACCTCTGACACACAGCAACAGAAAACAGTGCATGGAGTCCAGTGGCATCGACACAACTCGTCTCTCCGCTGTGAGGTAATAAATAATATTGAATGAGACCCTGGCCCAGCACAAACTGGGCGGTGCACAGGATTGAAAGTCTGATATCTAGATATCGATATCCGTATATGAGTAACTGAAGATCGATCAGGGTGATTGACAGGTATCCATTACCTATTTACATCCCAAGCTCTGATTGTATTCATGTGGCCCAATGCTGGCTAAAAATCTGACATAATGCTTTTTGGGCCAACAGACTAATGACTTTTAGCAGACAAGTCGATCCAATTGATCCATTAAGGTGAAAGCTATAAAGAACCTCCTCTGTGGAAATCTGTACATGTCTTGATTGTAACATGTCCACCTGTCACACACAACTGCATGACTGGAAACACCTCAATGAAGGTTGAAAGAGGCATCAATTTGGTAATCCTTGTAATACAGTGCCATTTAATTTACACTCTGCTGGATGTCTGTTTATCAAGTGCATATTGTTACCAGAGAGCCAGTTAATGGTTGCATGATATTGGTAGTGAGGTACTGGACCTGGCCATGTACCGCTCCAAAAAAGGAAGATTTAGATGTTTTTCCAATAAAGAATCACAGTGAGAAAAATAAATGGTTCACCTGAATACATAGGAGGCAGTGGTAAGTGTCTGGAAATAATTGGCCTGCTTGTAGATCATGCAACATCCACTGAAGTATCTGTAAAGCTTTCAGGTACAAAGTACTATCATCGCCTTGTTTGCTTTTTTCCCACACACATTTTCATTCTGACTGGAAAGCAAAGACTTTTAAATAAAGTCAGTTCCGAATTCGACAGCACAAACCCAAACTTCAGAAGTGGCAGGGGTCCACAGAACTGAATGGCACTGATAGGCAGGGAGTGACAGAAAATGTTTGGTTTAGATGAAAAGGGCTAAGAATACACTCAGTGGGGATGAATACATTAAAAAAAAATGTTAGAAAAGATCAAATGATTATCACAGGGTCTTGCCTTCATAAGTTCAGTAGGACGTTTGCTAAAAAGATGAGTGTGGGGTTATGCAGAGCGTCACAGAGCGTTTGACCTTTTTAAACGTGGTAAATTTGGGAAGAAGATTAGCTTTTGTCTTAATTTTCTAGTATGCAAACAAGCGAACAAATGAATAAAGCCAAATGAAAGGCTTGTCACCAACTGATCCATTATTAGAGGTTTCATTAGCAGTACACTGTCATATCCAAGCTGGATGTGGAGAAAAACAGCTGTTTGTTTGCTTTTCTTTTTTTTTTTACTGCATTTCATACATTTCATTTCAGATCACAGTATGTTTGAATTCTGCCTCAACCTTAGTCCTCTTCACCCCACTGTTGTCACAAAAAGTTACGGCGCCCTCTTCAGGCTTTTTGGCTTGTTTTTCTTGCCCTTCCAAAGCTACCGAGACACAAAGAATAGCATGGGCTCATTGTGTCTGGAGGCTCTGTGTAGAGGTAATAGCTATTTATATGGGAGGAAAAATTGTTTGCGCAGAGCAGCACCCGTCTTGTTACTGGCAGATTAGAAAGAGGAAACAGGTGTCACTCTAGACAAGGAGAGTCATGTTAAGGAAATGGCTGTTGTAGGGGAGCCAGATTTGGAGGGATTCTGCCCAGGTCTCGAGTGGAAGGAAGGAAATTGCTTTGGAGAGAGGAAATTAAATCAGATCGAGGCAAAAGAGCCTGAGGTGCATTAACACACATTAACAACCGTGATATGGTTTTTAGCTCGACAGATTGTGGATGTAAAAAAAATGCAATTTTCTTCTGTACAACTAAGTAATCAGACCCTTGGACATGTATGTGTGAGCCATGTGTGATTACAATTAAACAGTTTCTGAATGTATTGTTAAAGCTAAGAAATAGACCAAGAAATTATCAATGTTAACACACTATCATACTCTCTTATGTATATGTATTCTTTAGTATTATTCTGTGGTATTCTACTTAGAACATTCAAGATGTACCTCAGTCCTCATGAGTCTTCACACTGCACACTGTAACATTTATTTCTCTATTTATTCTTCTCTAAACGAGTCATGCCACAACATTAAATTGACTATTAAGTTTAATTTTATTAGCTTCAAACCATCTTTGCCATCTATGCCAATCTTGGGTTAGACAGACTGCTGTTTAATGGCACACTGATCCACGCATGTACACATGAGATACTTTCAAGGTGCAGCTGGAATGACACCCAACCCCCACCCCCCCAACGCCAGCCATGCTTTCCACAGGACCCACGTCCGTCATCTCTGTCCCCCTTCCCGTGCAAAAGGGATGGATCCAGCAGACGCAGTCAGAATCTAGATTCTGCATATCCCGCATATCAGGTAACACTGGCCAAATCTAGAGCAATCTAGAGCTTACAATACAGAGCAGTAATGTTGTGCTAAACATTTACAACTATTGAGAATGTTTTGATATTTTGAAGTACATATTTACACACTGCACATGCAACCATTATTCATTTTTACCGTGATGTATTATATATGCATGCAGGCATTTAAATTCATGAACTTACTCTGGAAGAAACATGTGTCTTTAGTAATGAAGTTGCAGTAATATTTCCAGATTGTATTTAGTCTCATAGGAGGCGTGTACAAAGTGCAACAAAAAGGCAGTTTCAATGAATGACCTTCAAAGTTTTACTGTTTTTTTAACTAATGAACTAACAACAAAATTAACTAATTAACCAATAACAAAAGAAGCCAGTCAGTATTCAATCTGAATGCTCCTATTGTTCAGGACTGTGTGGGTGTGTGGGTGTGTATGTATTTTGTCTCTTTTGAACATCCTTTTAATGTCAAACAGCTCAAGTGCCTTAGCAGTTTCAATCACACTGCAGAGCTTGAAGAAATGGACCGCTAGTCCTTAAAAAGAACAATCACATGGTCCCCTATGTGAGTCTGTCCTCTACTGAACCCACTGTGGAAAGGTAAAGGCCACTGGTCATCTGCACTGAGCATGTGCAACACGTCCATGTGACCACAGGTTAGGGCCTCGTTTGACTGGTCCGCTGCCTGTGATGAATAGCCGGAGAAATGATCCAGTGCCATTTTCCCCCTGATGTCAAGCTCTGTCAAGCTGCAGTTATTGGCTTAGATCCAGGCTTGCCTATTTTTTTCTCTCCACTGCCCTTTCTGACTGTACCATCTCCATGCTACACCCTGTAGACCTGGGTTCACTTGTTCTTTGAACCAGAGAGCAGTGTTTTAAGGAACACTTCAGAGAAACAGAACTCCAGCACACAACTCTTCAAGCCCCTTGCTTTTGATTCATTAGAGGGAGATGAGGTTACCTCAAAGAACGCTCCCAAAACTCAGCTGTAGATGGTACATTATCAGGTTTTAAGTTATAGGGCAGTCCAGTCCTATATATATATTACTCAGGAGTTCTTGAAATGTTTGGGTATATTGTTAAAATAATGCATATTTGACATACTGATAAAGAAAATAAGTGATATACAAAATGTACAGAGGAAGATCTAATTTAAGTAATGTTGCTATTTTAAGGCAGGGGTGTTCTTCTCTACCACCTTTGTTCTGGTATATTTTTGTGTTGAATTTTATATAGTTTATCTCAATTTATGCATGCATTGTTTAATCTTGTTTATATGGGTATTATGTCCTAATTATGTCTTTGTCATTATGATCTGTTGTTGATATGCAGAGCCTATACTGAGCCTATGACTGAAAATTCTTGCCACGTTGCTATACTTTGCAGTTTTGCTATGGAGTGACAAGATCAGACTCTAAGGGTTTGAAAACATCCTTGTGTTGTTAAATCTGTTTTTTTAATTCTGCTTTCCTTGGCCTTGATTAGATATGAATCGCTTCAGGCATGTTATCTTTAAGTCTAACGGGAAAATCTAACACAACAAGCAAATATTCTTAAGTAATTATTACAGAGAAGATAATGCAACTCTTCCTACTGTTCAGTACTGCATTAACCTTCCATTAGCCTCAGCTTCAGCATCAGATGAATCATACTGGCTAAATGCTAAATGCTAAGTACATCTAAATAACTCAGAAACACGCTTTTGGTTTTTCATGAAGTCCCACACTGTTCAATTCTTGCCCCATGCACATTTTCGAACACAAAGTCTTGCATACAGATTGATCTCTTGTCTTTGTTCTCTTGCCAAGCATTCACCCAAATAAATAAATAAAATGCAGGCTAACTGCACTGATTGCAAGATAGCCTTTAGATGTTATACAGATGGAATAACATTTGTTCAGTGACTTACAATGCCTCAGAACAAGTTTCTCTGGCCCACAGAACTGTTTTTGTTAGGGCAACAGTAAAAATTTAATCCTAGGCCAACACATGTCCTCTAAGAACTGTCACATCTAACATCACATCTCACATCAAACATCTAACATTTCACGGAGGAAACCGACACCATATCATAATTTGCACTGTATATCACACACTGGAAAGTAAATTTACCATAAGTAAAATTTTGAAAAAGAAGTGCTTGAAGCTAGCTACCCACTCAAATGCTAACCACAACGGTCACAGAGGGTGTGTTTGTACTGGTGTATTACGGCTCATAGACACACATTACATTTTCTCATAAAGCTACCAGTAGGGTGACATTTACACAGCACACTGAAGCAGGGCCTTGCTTCCCCTTCACGCATTGAAATGTCATTCACATTAGTATTAGACACCTGTGTCCTTTAACCAATCTCACTCCATGAACATTCTCTATGCACAGCCGTCAGCACTAAGTCTTAATTAAAGAGTGTCTAAAACATATTGCACAGGTCTAGTGACACATCTTTTTGTACTACCAAAAAAAAAAAAGGGGGTTTTTTTTCTTTAGTGCCAATCCTGGCACATCGTTGGCTTTGCTAATTAACACTAAATAATTATCATAGACCTTGGGTGAACATTTGGTTCATCAAAAACTGAAAAATCCAGGCTGTTCAGAATGTGTTCCCCACTACTACGAATTCCCTTGAATCACCAAGGCTGGGTTTAATCTTTCGGATTCTTCTGCGAGGTCCTCAACAAGCTTCCCAATTGTCCTTAATTGGCACTCTTACTTTACATTAACCAATGTCAGTTAAGAGCTAGAAGAATGATCACTTTATGTGCCAGACCTCGACCCTCCCTTAGATGCCCGTGTAGCCCAGGTAAATAATCTGTTGCCCTCTCCTTGAATGGCAAAGAGGGATCATAATTTAGCACACAGAGGCCTCCCTGGCTTTATGGTCGTCTCCTCTGTGATGTGAATTGTGTACCGCGAATTTATAAAGACCTCAAAAGGCCGCATCCAGTTGGTCCACAGATTGTAACCCTCCATACATTTTGTGGCTTGCGGCGCACGACTGTCCATCGAGTGACCTCCGTTCTGTAGTAAAGTCGCTAATTTACAGTGCGCCCCCATGAAACTTCCCACCTTCTCAATGGCTGATTTACTTCATATTGATTTCGATACGCTTGCAAAAAGGGCCCAGAAAACGCCTTGATCTCTTCAGCCCCTTCCCATGAAACAACGACATCCTCGTATCTTTCCTAAACCAAGGAAATGCCAATATGCCCCTCAGAGATCATAGAATTTCAAAACGCACAGAAGTAAATGAATCACAACATGTATGCTGTAGAAAATGTTGGCTCCACTGGATTGGATTCATTGCCAGATTATGCACAGAGATTCATTGAGGGATTATGCACAGAGATTCATTGAGGGATTATGCACAGAGATTCAATACTGATTCAATGTTAAAAGTAAACAGAGACGTATTTGCACAGTATTTAAAAAAAGCATTGAATTAATACAAAGGTTTTTCTTATGGTAATCTCAATCACTGTTAAGTATTGTTGCCTTTTATAAATCCAGCATTGAGATACATTACGTCATAAAAATGACGTCTTGAAGCAATATCCTGAAATTTAAAAGGAATAACACTGCTGATGGATTATTTCAACTGGAGGAGCTACAGCTCATGGTCGAAAGTTCCAGACCACTTGTGTATCAGTCACTGTTCCATATATTGAAGTGTCCTTCCACGTCATATGTCTTTAAGATAAGAACAATCGACATCTTCCCCTCGACATTGCAGTTATTTACTTCAGCACTATAAATTTAATGCATTACCTTTTCAATTTATATGTTTCAGACAAAGTCATCAGTTGTGCAAGTGTTCTCTCTCAATCTCTCTCTCATATATATATATATATATATATATAAGCCCTCTTGAGCCAACGATGGTTGATGGTTGACGTAATTATGCAGTTCTATTGTCTGAGTACGGGTTATTAAAAGCTACTCTCAAATCAAAAGCACTGAGATTTGAATTGAGGTAAGAATGTCATTCATCGCTGATTCGAGTGACATCGACATCATTACTTCTGAGTGATTTCTTTGCTTGTTCTCCTAAAACTAAAGAAGCGGAGAGTTAAGCATAAATTATCCAACTTTTGTATGCAAACAGCTCGGAATTTCAACGCACAGAACTGTGCAAATTAATGCAGATTATTGCGATTACATTAAAGCATACAAGACATTGCAGAGAGAAAACACATCCGACTATAAATACATATTTACTGAAGTGATTCTTTCCTGTTAGGCGGAAGAAACAGTGTTTAATATTTTGTTCTGCTCGTCCATCTATTTGTATGGCTCCGGATGCAATGTTGTCAAAAGCGGCTTGTCCAGTGCCAAGCTACAGAGGATCAAAGTCACGTGGTTTCAGAAAAAAAGAGTGGCGAGCTTATTGAACGTAGTAAAGCTCTACATTGGATTTTTTTTCCCCCGTCCGCCGGGAGCTGCGGTCATCTACATTCCTATCACGTAACTCTTTTTCAGAACTCCTTTCAACATCTCTGTTTTTCGTGGGACAGGGAGTTACCATGGGAAATAGCCATCTGAAAAAGAAAAGAGCGGCGGTGATCCCTCGCTACAAAGCCAGGCAACTCGATGGGGAGCCGCTGTAACAGGCCTCCCCCCTGTTCAACTTCATTCCCCCTGACTCTGGTTCAGACAGTAGCCTGCCGCATCGTCCTTCCAGAACGATCTCGCATGTGGACGTGGTGGCCTATCCACGTTAGCTGCAGGTATGCTGGAAATGCCTTAGCTTTCCAGGATCATGAGTATGGGTACAGTACGATAACATAATCATAATTCAGTACCGCGATTAATACAGTTTCCTCGAGTTAGTTACATATTGCGCCATGTATGCTAAAGTGTAAAATACAAGAACATGCTGTCAAAATTTAGAGACACCTGCTTGGTCTTGTCTTGCGGCTTTGTTATGTAACTTCCAAGTAGAGGTATTGCTAAAAATAGAATATTCCGTGTTCGAGTATGGTACATTAATATATTTAGCCTGTTGTGAGGAACGCTATAACTCCTTAACGTTCTTGTGTCTTGCTTTAAACATGGTCACACTCACAAAAACATGCACATAATTCATTTGCCATTCATAAACATAGCGGATCATTTTCATCTTCATTTTCATCATTCTATCTGTCATTCTCTCTCCTCAGGTCTCTCTCGCCCTCTCCCCATCTTAAGAAGCACAAATACACATACCATTTAGCCAGGTTGAAATCCGGTTGCTATTTATCTAAAATGCAAATCCGCTCATACCACCTGACTACTAAATTTATGTTCTTTTTTTCGTATGTGCTATTCGTAAATAATGATAGTCGCATTATGTCACTGGAGAAGGAAGCGCCTTTGTTTGTCAAACGTGGCTCGGCAAGACAGATGCGTTTACACTTTCATAACATCTGGTTTAAATGCGACTCAGACCATTTCCTGAATTGTTTTTAACGATCCCGTGGGTGAATCTTCAGTTGGAGCCTGTTTACTTCTTGCACTAACATGTAATTTACCCCCTGTCCTGCATCTTCACTGTGGCCAGACGAGATACGATTTTACTCTCCCAGAAGGCTCGCCAACAGCGTCGTCGGTTTCACTTCCCAATGTAAACAGGTTTCTCACCAGCAACCACCAGTTTCTTATGTCATAGGCATGAATGAATAGATGCCACACTGGACGCTTCGATAAAAATCACTGTAATATTTACTTGCCTCAACCGATTTCAAGAAGTAGTTTTTGCATTTAAGGGTTTATGGTCTATTTGAAGTTCATAAAGTATCCAATTACGTCGATTCTCTGTAGTTTTAACTGCTACAACACGATGAAAGGAGTGTTAGGCTTAGACTGAACAGAATTATCAGCGTGGTGAAAATAATTAATTGTCATAAGGAATTGCAAACTCACGTTTGTCAAACATGGATTTGGCTTATTTCCAATAGTTCCAACAACCTATTGACATGCCTATATAATTTAATATTAATGTGTTAATGTGTAGAACGTTTTTACATTGTGGAAATGACTTTTTCAGTCTTCCCAGCATTTTAACTTTTCTTGTGCTACAATGAAATCGGCAAATGCTTGTCAATTATAATGTCCAAATACAAACAACAACTATTGCCCAGTCTCTGGTGGTTCCCTGAGATCTGGTTAGGATTGTGCGACTGCTTGCACAGTCCTGAGATGGACACGATTCAGGCACTTTTGTGCATTCTAGTGTTTTGAGAGTTGTGAGAAGTTGTCCGGACCAGTATGACAACAACATAGATGCGTGACCCAGCAGCCAACTATGTATATGTCCATGAGTCAGACAGCTAGCTAGGTATCTAGCTTATACTAATGTCCAAATACAAGCAAAAACAGATGTCCAGAAAGGTGCTTCCCTGAGGTCTGGTTTGGATTGGGAACAGCTTATACAGTCCCAAGATGCATTCAATACAGTTACTGCTATTCTCACACACACACACACACACACACACACACACACACACACCCCAACACTGCCGAACATATGGAAGCATGTCTTTTGGTCTTTAAAGATGTATAGACAGACAAGATTCGGCCTGTACATCTGACCTAAGACAAATAAGGTTTTTACTTTCTCAACACTTGGCTGTCCTGTAGAAAGTTTCATTAACACATCTCTCTGCCGTCTTTTTGTTAGATCTAATTTTGTTCAGTGACCTTTCTAACCATCTACAACATTTGCAGAGAGAAATAATAATGTGTTCATCGAATACCTTCTAATGTATCTTTGTTACATGTTATGACTCCCTTTAAAGAGGGGGCTACCCTTAAACATGGTCTGTAAATGAAAAGGCTTTGGGAAACACAAGCCTTTTAGATATGTATTAGCTCCTGAATCGCTTTATCCAAATAAGTCCAATTATTCACTTTACTTTTCTGTGATGTGATTCAACACATCCACAGTCCTAGTAATCTGAAGCCAATACGGGCCTTCCATAATGGATAGCCAAGGCTGTGTTCTCCTCTGGAAAATGGCTGCCCTTCGAGGCTTATGTTCTCCCAGCGCGTCACTCAAGTTCCTCCAGTATTGTTTAATAGCCTTTATACTGGCGAGAACACCTGATATGTCCATTAAATAGTCCAATGCTTCCAGTGAGAGCGGCCTGACAGCCGCACGGTGGACCGTGGAGGTTGCGGGTTCTAAATCCCAGTTGCTCGACTGCAGTTCACAGACACAAGAACCTCGTGATTCCCATCTGTCGTCTGCACCAGTTTGCACGTCACTGTTCGCATAAGCGCTGACGAATGGTTTTAATTATTTACCCATGATTCAGGTGCAGAGGATGGTGGGCACAGAGTGATTGCGGGTAACACTGCTGCAAGTCAGCTTGACTGCCTGCCACCTCACAGAAAGTGAATGTTTCCTGTGATGCTTTACACTGTACCACTGTGTCTCTCTGTTGTTAGGACCG
This sequence comes from Sternarchorhynchus goeldii, assembly GCA_028565775.1. Taxonomy (NCBI): domain Eukaryota; kingdom Metazoa; phylum Chordata; class Actinopteri; order Gymnotiformes; family Apteronotidae; genus Sternarchorhynchus; species Sternarchorhynchus goeldii. The sequence continues at coordinate 13,667,745 of JAOXYF010000015.1, forward strand.
TGTACACGTTGCTCATATCTGCATACTTGCACTGTACTGATCACAGACATCAAATGCAACTTTGTGAAAATGTTCTTTGTCTTTATTTTCCCCAGATGTTCAAAAAAATGCATTTAGCTGGAGCTTTAAAGCCAACCCACAACCACCATCCCCTATTGCACTTTCCAGTCTCAACACTCAAAAATGTTTACTGCCATAGATTTTTTTGTTTGTGGATGTTCCCAAGAGGGAAAAATAATTTCAGGACGTTTTTAGGATCACGCTGAGGTCCTTCACCTTAACTTACCGGCCCTATTCTATTCTGATGTCTGTCTTGAGAGTGCATGACACAGCACTTTTACGAAATCTGACCATATATGCAGATATAGCCTTCACTTTATCTCTCAGTGGTCCAGCACTCCAGCACATTTCTTCTATTCAAATAAATGAAGCTGAGTGGGTTTTCTAAAGCCTTCCAGAGCGGTGTGGCTCTCTTTTACAATGTCACAACGTGCTCTCAGCAGGGCTGGTGTGTGTGCATGTGTTCGAGTGTGTGTCAGGTTACCAGGTTAGGTGGTTATGAGAAGTTCTTTCCCACAGATGCGATCTGCTTGCTAAGTGTGTTTCACTCTTTCCTTCCTGTCTCACAACAGCTGAGCCCCAATTTGATGTTTATTGATTTGTGCTACAGTGATGCAGTGTTATGACAAACAGCCTGTTCAATGTTCGCTGTCTTCTTTCATTTACTTGTTTGCTAGTGAAACTCTCTAAATGCACTAACTCTAAATAATAAACACTTACGTAGGCAGCCACAGGTAGGGTGTATTTCAGCAGCAGATTAATAGCCCTTAATTAAATAAGTAACAATAAACACTGGTAAAACTGAGCATTTATGTGTTTCATAAAGTTTCTTTATAGCCATCCCATCTATTTAATCAGTGATCTTACCTTTTTAATTCTAATGTTGCTATGTACCAAGGGATTTTTAACATGAACTCAACACATGAATGTTTTCATCTCTGGGCATAAACTGTAGTGTAATAATTGCATCTCTGAAAAAAAATATGGCACCGCAAAACTGATTTCATGGCACCATTTCCATTTATCATTTAATACAACAATATTCACTTCATTCTCAAAGCAAAGCTACCTTAAACTGATAATCGACAAATCAAAAACACACTGGGTAGAAAGTATTTAGTGATGAAGCCAGTGCTGTCAGTTTTAACATTTATCCCTTGGCGAAAAACGAATATACGACTGGAAAACATAATAACCTCGTGGTTACGTTACTCCGACTGCACAGATTTATGATCGTGTTCACCGGACTGCGCGCTCAGATAGAGGCTGGGCTGTAGGTGTGTCTGAGGACCTCATGCAGAATGTATTCAAATGTTTTCGGCAGTAGGATGGCGTAAAAGTGCCGCTCCGAACACACGCACGGTAGACAGAATCGCGCGCTTCATTACGTTGGCGGAGGAGAGAAGGCAGCCTTGTTTCAGCATCCCGTGCGCACACCATGGATTTGCTGCTCAGAAATAATTGTGGAATGCTTATAGGACTGTCCATGATTCTTTGGTTGGTACGCGTATCACACAGTCACGGTAAGATTACGCCCGTTTCCTCCTTTTTGTGAGAGCGCTGAATGTTTGCAGGTGCACGGCGCAGAGGCACAAAACCACGCGCGTGAGCTGATTAGAATAGACTCTAGTAAGTTGTTTTTGAACTTTGCTGCTATTTTAACAAAGTGAGCTTGTCGGTTTTTATTTGCTTGGCAAAACTAGAGAACTGTTTCGTTTAAGTGGTGCATAGATGAAACAACAGCAGAATTGAATAATTGCCCTGGGCAGTGTGAAGAGTAAGTGAGACCTCTTTTCCCAAAATTATTCTCCATCATACAGTGCCATAATGTGGGCGCTTTCATAATACCGATTTAAAGTGTAGTGATCAGCACATGCGCCTCAGTTTTAAACATTTAAATAGATTTGTGGACATTTTGTTTACCTGTGATATATTAAATCACTTGCCCATTTTTTCGATACTAGTATACTACAGGACTCTAATGACGGGGTAGAGTCAGGCGTTAGCTACCTTGGTCCCGACTGTGGCAAGATAGACTGTTTCTAAAAAGCTTTGAACAATCTTAACGGGAAAGCTTAAAGAACCGTTTCTAAGAAATGCGCAGAGATAACGTGGCGTCACAAAACTGGAGGACCACAAAACAACCAGGATCCGGAACCACAGAAAACTGCATCAGCGGGACGCTGTCGGTGAATGGACAGACTAATCCAAGTCCTAAGGGTGCATAGTGCCTGATTGTCATTCGATCTTTCGCGTCGCTCTGATTCAGTTCAGCCAGAAGAGGCTGGCTGAAGAAAAGTAACGCGCTTGTACGTTCATTATCAGGTTCCGCATCTTTATTATATCTAAGTTAATATTCTCGAGTTTTAACGACTTGCCTTCATATTTCTAACCGGGTTATGGACAGTCCGCACCGTATGCATAACCCTAACCCTAGAATTCTCTACGCTGTAATCATTAGAGCATTTTAAATGCTCTCTTTTGTGCCTGCATTAGTGACCAGATTCCAATGTTTTGTTCGAGTTCATTGCCAGCCTCTCAGACGCAGTACAGCTCACCACTAGAACTGATTCTTAAAGTGAGATAATTATATCAATCTGAGTTTCAAAAGTGGAGGGTATTTTTTTTTTACATGACCCACCTGAGCCTAATAGAAATCAGCACATTCAGATATTCCTAATGGCGCTTCTTGAATACCGTGTCTCATAATTTATGGTATTTGTAACTGAAGCATATACCGCTGAGCTTTGTAAGCCCCTACTCTCTTCAGCAAATATTTTTGAAAAGAAGTTCCAAAAAAAGACTTCAAGGATTCCCCTTTTTTAATTTTAGTTTTTTTCAAAAAAGTTTGGTCTGCCAGGGGTGCTCTTGCTGGAAAAATCAGAAATAGCAAAATAGCTCAGGTTGGCCAAAAAAGTTGGCCAGAAACTTATTGAAAGTGGGTGAAATAAAGGTGACTTCTGTGGAGTTTTGGAGGAGCCGGGTTTCAGATGCTAAGATATTCTGATGCTTGTTGCCTGGGAGATCAAGGAGGACCTCAGAAAAGAGGACACCGAATCAAAGCAATGCCATATCTTGGTGGATCCTCCTGAGGTGGCCGACCGGCCGAAGATCCAGCTCATGCCATCTGATCCGAAATACACAGCTGGAGCTTAACATTCACTGTTTACTGTTTGTGCCAGGTGACCCATTTCTCTCCCTCTCTTTTTCCACCCCCTGTCCATCGTGGTTTAAGAAGGTTCTAGAAATGGAACCACAGGAGAACCTACCACGTGTCGCATGGCAACGACATACAACTGACCAAATTACATATCACTCTTAAGGTTATGGGTTTAATCCCAGCTGATGCTACTGCTACTGTGCCTTTGAAGGTGATCCTCAGTCTTATTTGGACCATCAGCTATATATAAACTATATATAAACTAAAGGTGTCTGGAAAAATGCCAGTGATGCAACAGCTGAGATGCAGAAGCATGGCCTCACACAGACTGCACAGAAATGACTAAAATCCCAAATTTAAAGGCTATTTTTCTAACGTGGCATTATTTAATCTCCATCCATTTTCCTGCCTTTGCTAGACCCAGCAAATGTTTATGCAAATAAACAGAGCGGCATGACACCAATCTTTCTTCTTAACATTACCGATGGCCCATTTCTTTCCACTGCGTGTACTCATTTATTTATTTTTTTGGTGAGAAACAGACGCAGGTTTATTCAAAGTGGTATCTCTGTTGAGCTCGTCTCGCCCTTTGCACTTCTCCATTCAGCCTATCAGAATTTAAGGAGGGCCTATCTGATCTAGGGAGGGACTTATTTTTCACTCCTCTCGTTATCATCCCTTTCTGGGAATTTATCGCTGCCAAAAGCCCAACCTAGAGGCAGTCGAGTGCTCAATTTAATCATGACTGTATGGAAGCTTATGGTCTGCCACAGTATCTTCCAAGAGCATGTGTTATGATAAAAGTTAGTCACCGGCAAAGCAGAGGAGAGTCCCACTATTTGCAACTGTGAATTAGTTGTGAAGCTTCCTGTATTGGCACTGCTTGCACACACACACACACACACACACACAAAAGTGACAAGTAACAAGTAAAACAAGTAATAAGTACACTGTAGGAAGATTGGGGCGATGTATAAGCTAAAAGGTCTTCTCTTCGGCTGTCTTCTAGTCTGTCTGCCTTTGGCTACCTTAAGATGGTGTGAGAAGAGGCAGTTCTTCTAAAAAGAAGGTTTTGTCTTTGATAGCTTTTGTGTTTGCGTGTCCTCATTTGCTTAGGCAGTTTGAACTGTTATTATCCAAGGGAGATGTATATAAGATTAACTCATATACAAATTAGATGTCCCAGAGCAAGGTGCTTATGCACTCCCAGGCCAAACACATCACAATTTATTGTTTTTCAATCAGCCTGTTGTTTGCATGGAGAGGAACATAAACTCCTCAAATAAGATCAATTTGTTGCAAACAGTCATGTATTTCTCTGCAAAGCACAGTGTCCATTATGATTCATGACTGTGATGCATCTCAAAGAGCTTGGATAAAGAAACAGGATGAGGGAGGAGAGAATAAATCACACTCATGCATCTTCTTTACTGTCATTTATGAAACGATGTGATTGGAAAGCCGATCCGGGAATGGGAATGTTATGGAGTCAAGGTTACAGCAGTGTCAGTGAGGGCCAGCCTTCACAACCCCTCCTCAATGACCATGAACCTGAAGCTTATGAATCCGTATTTATTAATACGCAGTGCAGTATTTAAGCTGAAAATTGGCCCGGAATCACATTGCACCTGTCAGTGACTCATGGCACCCGTTTGCTCTCAAGGCCAGATTCCTCAAAAGACTTGAGCACCAAAAGCTAGAGACATTCATCTTCTGATCCTGTCACTGCTGATAGGTGATACTGGGAAGAGAATTTGTCATCTGCACGGGTTCTGTGTCACAGTATATACCGCACCAGTGAAAACATTTCCTTAGCTGCCAGTGTAAAGCCAGTTTCTAAAAAATTAGGAACGTTTTTGGTATTTTATACACACATACATCCTGGTCTACAGTATGAAATGCCTTCTTTCAATTCCAAGGAGGTAGTGTCACTGCTGTAGGTTGTAAAGGCATAGGGTTTTACCCCCTGGGGAGACTCTTTGCTGCCCTATAGAATAAGATTAAGTTACACACAAACACACGCAGAGACATGTGGTATAATGTATATTATGCTAATACAAGGATAGAAGACTATGTTCATGCAGAATAATATAACTCAGCTTTAGGTTTTATTCGTAGAGCTACAGGTAAAAATATAAAATGATAAACCATAGTACGATTTATTATTTGAACTGGTAAAGAACATCAAGGAATTTTATCAACAGGGTGGCTTTTTTTTACCACACAGTTCACTGGCCTACAAAGCAGTAAAGATATCAGCTTTCACACAGTGTACACCAGTCAATAATCTCACAGTGAGCAGACTTACTGTTACCACTGGTAACACTAATCACTAAGTGCTTGTAACCAAATTACCTAGAGTTCCAGAAGGATGATAAGACCTAATCAATGTTCATATTCTGTCTGTGTGCTGGTATGTGTATTATCTGATATACTGATGTAATAAAACTGTGAAATCTTACCGTACACACACACACACACACACACACATATATATATATATATATAAGAGAGGGGGAACTGCAAAAGTCGTAGGGCACTGTTTGATTTGTTGTTTTAGCAATTATTTCTCTCAAAATTTATATATAGGACAATATTCCTATATATAGGAATATATAGATATAATATATAGATATATACCTATATATAGATGTAGTATACTGTAGTAGGACAGTGGAGATATTTAAAAATGTAGTGAAGTACACAAGGTCTGAACTTGTAGAAGATTTATATAAACAGGTTCCTCCTTCTACAAATTCAGAAGCACTTTGCTTACACAGCTGATGAAGGACCTCTGTTCAAAACATCCTGTTATATATTCATAGTAGGAAAAGATGTACAGATAGTAATAATTACAGTGAAGTACACAAGGGTTTCCAGAGAAACATTTTGAACGGATGTCCTTTATCAGCTATACAAGCAAAAAGTACTACTGAAGTTATAGGGGGTGGATCATAGCATTCATTCCATGAGGTTCTATATATATGAGTTTTATA
>JAOXYF010000015.1:13674176-13687432 GCA_028565775.1 Sternarchorhynchus goeldii
ATATAGTGGTGGCTAGATTACTTGATTTATAGATAGAAAATCTCATGGGGTAATGATAATCTCTAATATTGCTCATTTTAAAAAATCATCAGTGGAAAATTATTCTCATTGTTGGCTATAATCTCTTGCCTAGATGATTAGTGGTGGACTTTCTGGTTGGCAGACTCTGTCTGTTCTTGGCAAACTGTGAACTGGCTAGCAAGTATGTTAGTCAAATAATATATAATTATAGGGACAACACTGCTGTTTATATCTCTGTTTTAACAAATGCTTGATTATGATTATGCACAAATGCTTGAATGATTAAATAGGCATTTGATTACCATACAGCATGGTGCTATATGAAATACTCCTTCCAAATGAAATACTTTAATTACAGTCCTTTCAAGTTAATTGTTACAGGAGCTACAATTTATACGAGCGAATCGGCCAGTCCTCCTGTTAAGGTGCTTAATAAAATTGTGTACGACTTTCAATCGAACAGGAGGAAGGTCATTCAAAGAAAAGTGCTAGAGAAGGAGCAAAGGATCATGGGAGTTCGATCTGACTGTCCCACCTAGTGCCCTGACGACCCCCCTCCCCCCCGCCCCATCTCCAAAGCTGCGTGGAATTCACTGCTTGTCTTCCATTTCACTCTTCAGTGCTTTCCCCTGGGACAAGCCAGCGAGGAAGACAGACCAACTGCCGAACTAGGTCAAAGGGGACCCCTCACACCCTTCTCCCCTGTGAGGGGGGAATTTGTTAGACATTCCTCTGCATGCCAAAAGGCTCCCTGGATGCTCATATACATTGGGCTGAACCCGTGTGTAAACTTGCAAAGAGGATGACTTTCACAGAGAAAGTCATTTGTACGAGTTATATTTGTCTATCCTAGAAACCAATTAATGGGACTATTAAAGACTTTATTTGTCATTGTCTGAAAACGCTGAGAAAGCTTTGCTGTCGTTGATATTGTCAGCTAAGGTGCATTTGCGGCATCTTAGTCCACATAACATGCTGGAGGTATTTTTTTTTTTTTGTAATCATTCACCAGCTTTGACTACAACTGTCTTCATATATTTGGTGAGATAACAGTGTAATGCTTACATTCCATGCATTCCGATGTTCCTTACATTCCAGAGCGTCCAATGCCTTAATGAGTGAGGATTCATTATTTAAACACTTCTGACTCCTGTCAGATATTATTATTTCGAACGAGAAGATTTCATCATATGAAAACGCAGGGTACAACATCACAGGTGCAGATAACACACTAACCGACAAGCTTTGAAACATCGCTGTGGCAGTATGCAGATGAAACAATTGGACATGAAAATGTCTCGAGTGAATCAGACCATTTGTGCGCTACAAAGGAGCACAGTGGCCCCTAGTAATGTGATGTTATTCCATGCTGTGACTTTGATGCCATTTATTTATACTTTTTAAAATAGTGTCCACAGCAGATCATGTGATCCTCCATAAAGGAATTTGTTGTGCCGTACGGCAACATGAAGGGCATAATACATAAATAAATCATTCCTTTGAACAAGAATAGTGTTAGAAGTTTCAAAGCCATCAATCCAACCTCAGGACATGAGTACTACCACCCACAGATCAGATTTGTCCCATGAGTTAACTTGTAAGCTTATGATAATCTGAACTAGTACTGAATTATAAATGGCAGTGTCCATTTTTAGGCCAAAAAGAGAAGGTACATTGGCACTGTACTCATATAGAGGATCACATTAATCTAAAACACCACGGTTAGTGAACGCTTCACTAAAATGGAAACTCTACGTTTTGAATGCATAGGTAATTGCTTTCGCCCTCACAAAGGAATATTAGTTTATCTTAACTGGAACACAAACTGCTTACATTTCAATTTGACAGACAGTTTCAATTAACATTCTGTAAAAGAACGCTGCATGTGAGAAAGAATTTCTATGGGCTACAAAAAAAAATTAAAAAATTGATGGAGAGTATCTCAGCCGTCTTGGGACCTCGCTTTCTGCAGTAGCTGAACACTCGATTTGCATCGCCAAGGCGAGAACACAAACGACAAGAACGCAAAATACACAGTGATGCAAAACGCACACAGAAGAGGTGGTGAAGTTAAAGGGTTCTTGTAATGTTTTAACGTTGAGCAATGTTGAGCAATGTCGAACGGCGCTCAAGTCAATACGGAAAGCTGCAGCAATGCACTGTCCTCGTGATTATCTGCTTCCATGATGGAGACCCTATCCAGGATGTCTCACCTGTTCCGCGAGAGCCGATTGGCTGATTCTTTTTTCACCGTGGCATCATCGTGAAGTTCACCGGTCGTGAGCAGCTCGTTCTGACGTTCACCCTAATTGTGTGGCACCGTTTGACAGAACCGCATGCTGGATAGGGCAGGTCCGTTTTACTTTTAGGAACAGCAGAACCCAGCTAGGGCTGTCTATACAGCTTCAGTGCAACTTTAAGCATTAAACACTGGTCGACTGAACCTGGCTGCTGAAGCAAATAGCGACAGTCTTGGCCTTGGCACAAGGCAAAAGATGTTTCGTGGTACAAGTCAAAGATAGCTCCTGGGTTGTTTTATTTTTTTTTTGATTGTTTGTTTGGTTTTTTTTTGCTCAGTCGGAGCTTAAACATTTCTGCTGCGAGTCATGTGTCAATAAGTTCACACTTGGATGGACCCGAGGCTTGTTATGCTTTTGCTCCTACATATTTTCATTTTCACTGGTGTGGGTTGCATCAGTAGTCACCGAGCACGACCAGTGTCCTCACACGGTGAAGAAATCCTGGTTCCTTTTCTCCAAGGACATCCCTGCCCATCATGCTGACTGAATGGGCGAAGCGAACGCCTGCATTTGGCTCTATCGCTAGGTCGGTCGGTTTAATGAAGTTCCGAAAGATTTGTTTAACGATTTGTAGGGGTGGTGGTTGGGGATCCTACATCAGCATCCACAAATGCACCGTCCACGAATTCTGCCTCATGTTTTGAATGTTTATTAACTGCATGTTTCCAGAGCCAGAGTGACTGAAATATTGTCCCTCAAAAAGATAGATAGACTGTTTAATATGTTTTAGCTACTGATGATAGCTTAAAGCACTTGTCTTGTGGGGTCCTCTCTGTTTTCAGAGTTTTCTCAAAAGGCATTTTTAAAAGTTACGAGAGGTTGTTGAACCGAGTGCTGAATGATGGATCGCGATCACTGGCTTTCCCACTCTGGTGCTGTCACTTATATACTTAGATTGTTATCAGACTGTTATCTGACACCAGACACCATGGAGCAACACACACACACACAGAGAGAGAGAGAAGACTGTATTCCGACTCTTCTAGATTTTGATTAAAAGCCATTTTTCAGGCTTAGACATCTTTCCTTCTTTAACAGTTTCATATTAAAAAATACAAGCGTTTAGGGACAAATAAATTTTTATGTACATATGGAGAAGATTTATTTCATCTGGAGTAACAACACTTTAGAGTAAAGAAAATAAACGTTCTTCTTAGTTTTTTTTTTATTGCAGTAATCTGTGGTATGTATTTAACTTCTAAAAATCAAATCAAATTTATTTATATAGAACTTTTCACAACAGCCGTTGTCTCAAAGCAGCTTTACAGATGTCCGGGTCCCCGCTCCCAGTGAGCAAGCCAAGGGAAACAGAGGCAAGAAAAAACTCCCTGAGAGCAAGAGGAAGAAACCTTGAGAAGAACCAAGACTCGGTGGGCGAAGTGGGGGAATGGGGGGGGGGGAGTTGTCCATTCTCTTCTAGCCAACAGCGGTCACCACGACAGCAGTATTAAAAAGATAAATATATAAAGAATTATAAAGAATAATGAAATATAAGTATAAATATATAATTCTTGTGTATAATTCTTATTTTTAAGAGTCAAGTATTTTTAGATTTCTTGGTGTTCATTAATTACAGCCCAGGGCCATGGAGATATAGGTAGCTGGGCCATTGCAGGGGGTATCAGGGGTGTTGAGAGTGGCCAGAACAGCTGGTTGATCCTCCATCCGTCTGGATAAGTAGGAGGCGTCTGGTCCGGGGCAGGTAGCAGGAAAGCCTCATCAGTCTTTACTCAGTATCAAGCCAGATAGGAGGGCAGTCATTAGCTCTGTAAGAGTAAAGAGAGATAGTTAGATCTGTAAAGGACTAAATATGGAACACAGGAAATTTAAAACATTTCTGGCAGCATTGTGCCAGCCTAGCCTAAAAGTCCTCCCCAATATATAAATATTTTTGCAGCTGTCTTGTTCACTAATTAGCTGAGGTCAACAGGTACAATTAATTAACAAAATCAACTGGATAATACATTCATGACAGGACTTTTACTTTTCGAGCCAGAATTTTGACTCTTTTAGTGGCAACACAGAGCGATGGAATAAACACAAAGGCAGAATGTCGAAGGGTGCGAACAAAGTTATTACACTTTGCTCTCTCAACCCCTTTTTAATGAGACCCTACAGCCTCTGTATTGTATCAGATAAGGCTATCTCCATTCTGTCTATGGCAGGATTCTATGGCGTGTCAGCTCTAAGCAGGCCTTCGTTTGCCATTTATCTTTGTATCTTCTCCATGGAAGCCACCCCAAACCACATTTCACTGGAGCTCAGGCTTTATCAAACATCACGACAGTTCTCCAAATTCCAATTATCTAGTCATTACCAGAATTGCCAGGTACATGCCTACTTTAATTATCTTATGTCCTTGTGAGTTATGGCCTTAGTATATGAAGCAAGATTAGGCACTGAGGCTAAAAAGAAAAAAAAGATAAATCATTGTCTTTGTTGCCTTTCATGATGATGATGATGATAAGACAGAAAAGTCCTATATGCCCATGGGTGTATTTAAAAACTAACAAAAGTCTCACCTTCAGAGCTGTTTCTGGCTAATGTAATCACCTAAGGCCCAGTGCCTCAACTGCATGAGAAACACTGCTTTTGCCAGAAGTCCTTCAGTAATCAAAATTTAGTAGCTGTTTCACAGAATCTAGCGCAAACCAGCCTGATCTGTTAGGGTGAAAACGATTGCTGCTCTCATGAATTTGAAGTCTCTCCCTCTCACCCTGTCGCTTGTCCAAATTAACCTACTGATGACAGTTGCTGCAGCTAAACTGCTACTTCATTTTCATCTTCTTATTTTAGTACTGAGATTAATTAATGAAACATCACTAATTTACTGATGTGGATTACCAGAAGGCATTATAGTAATGTTTCCCGACACCATAGGGTTAGAGTTGCTGCAGTCTGCTTAAGTCAATTAAATACACAAAACAGCAGCATATATTAAATACAATAAGACAATTATGTGGCGTTCTTGGAGCCCGGAAATGTGTGTTTTGCTGTAAGTCTCCTTAGGTTAAAACTGCTGTTAAAGTAATTGTGTGTTTAATGATACTATTCCAGAGAAAATCTATGTATTTTCTGTTCAGAGCAAGTGGCCCAGTTCTAAGAGTGTTGCTCTTGGTGACTGTGGTTTAGTGTGGTCATAAATTTTACCCTTATCAGCAATAAACATGATGGTGCATGGAGCTCGAAAACCTGTCCTCCCAAGCGCCCAGATTACAGCCCATTCACGCGAGCGTCTGCACTAAATGGGCAGCACTTAGATACTGTAGAGAAACAGGTGCTGTGTAGTTATCTCTGAAGTTTGAAGATGCATATAATGGAATGGTTCGCCCTAAAATTCTATCTTCGGTAATGACCGAAAAACTCAAAAGGGGGCACTTAGCATTTACTAATCAGCCCCATTAACATCAGTTATTGTTAGCCAAATTAGTAATTTTGACCCCACAAGTGTTGTTTTAATGATAGATAATTCTTAAGGCTAAGCAATGTTGCCAATTGAGACATGAAATTAAATTTCATTGTTAAAAAATTGTACTCCAAATGTACATTCAGTTTTTTTAGGGTTAGGGTTTTTAAGAGATTATATGCCCAATTAAGGGTACTAAATATATATATATATATATATATATATAATAGTAATAGAAAAACAAACATTGCAGGCCTGTATCGACACTCAGGAAAACTGAGCTCAAAAACTAAACTGACCACCTCCGTCTGAATGAAATGAAGTGTTACAGCACTTCTCCTGGGAGTTATTGAGATCCAGTAGCAAACTCTTCTCATGTGAAATATTACTATGTATTTAATGTGCATGATTGTCCTGGTCAAATCCCTTGAAGCCAGAAGAACTCTGAGCCACCCTCCAACTCCAAGCACTATTTCCTGCACATGTAAAGCTTCAAGATCCAGGGCAATATCTTTTTTCCTCAACTGAAGTGAAATGGTCGGCTACACAGAGTCGTATCCAATGTGGCTTAAACAGTGCAAGCCAGCATAAACCTGACCGGTCCGACTCTTTACAGCTGAAAGCACAAGCACTTTTCCAGGACTGACCATCAGCAATCTGTACAGACCTTCAGACACATTCAACCTCATGTTTGCAGTGATTAAAGAAACATTTTCACCACAACTGCACACTCCTGTCACTCCTGCTGCAGCATGCCCTCCTTCTTCACCTCACTCTCCTCCGCCTCACTCTCGTTTGCCCCTCCCCTTATCTTTCTCTCTCACACAGTGATTTATTCCATCACATAACACCCCCACCCCCCAAAGAGCTACACACACAAAATGATTAATGAATTGTAAAATAATTTTGCAAACTAGTGTTCTAACTGAATTCACAAAGTCATACAGGGCTACACCCTCCCATTTCTAAATGACTAATCTCTTGTTAGATGCTCCACTTTCTAACAAATATTCTCTTGCATGTCTGGGTCTTAAAGTGGTAAAGGCTTTAGTTTAGCTAAGCTCCCAGAGGAAACAAATCTCAGTGTATCTTGATTCCTACAATCCTCTCTCAATTGAATGACCATAACATTTGTGAATTATAGTCAAGATGTCGGATGGTTTCCAGGTTCATCATGACAAATGACTGGCCTCCTTTTTCAACTGGAAAAAAAAAGCAGTTTTACGAAAGTCCAGCATCCTCCACTAAACCACCAGAGTCAGGAACATCACTGTCAGTAGCAAAAGTTGAGGTGTGGCATCTGCATCTTCTGTAAGAACTGCATTGGTTTTACGCTCTTTCACAGGAAGCTGTGATGTGCTGTGATGTCGTCTGTGTAGTGGTAGACGTGGTGATGATCTCAGAGAGTGCGTTCTGTACTGTTTCGCATGTTACACGTTACAAGTGGAGCTGAAGGCTGTACTGAAACTGAACTGCTGATAATGGTGAAGTGAACAGTCTGAACCCTAAGTCAAACTTGTCTTTAAGTCAAAGTCAAAGCAATGTCACAAATGTATGAGTCCAGATCCCTAAAGAGCAAAGCTGAAGGCGACAGTGATAAGGAAAAACTCCCTGGATGGAACAGGAAGAAATCTTGGAAGCACCAAGACTCAAGAGGGAACCCATCCTCCTCTGGGTGGCCTGAGCAGTAATCAGTCTATGTTTTAAATCGTTATTTTGAGTTCTATTAGCCACTTCTGTACTTTTGGAGTCTCAGTTACATCAGTGAGTCTATAGTGGGCGAGCTGTTTCTGACATGGCAACATCCGATCCTCCACTGGTCACACCAGATTTTGTCTCCTGGCAACTTCGTTGTTGGTATTTTTATTGTTGGTATAACGGACATGACACAACAAGCTCAACTCGTTCATGCTGAAATGTAAGCCATCCTCTTTAGCCATGACAGTATTCTCTTGCCATCCACACATTTTCCCAAGGCTTGAATGCAAGTCTATGAGAAGATGCTGAAACACCTACTCAGGCTCAGGCTCACAAGCCTTACTGTTTTGCACAAACTCTGAAGCTTTCTTCTTTATTACTATTATTATCACTGGGTAGCATCTCTAGCCAGATGCTACCCAGGTATCCAACCCTTAAGCCTAGGTTTCCACCTCTTTGGCCATTGTGCACCTTGTCTTTTAGATGATTCTTGTTAGTTGCTTTTGAAGCAAGCTGATACGCTTTATTTCAGGGACTGTTTCGTCCTGGAAATTTATTTCAGGTAATTGAAATCATGTGTCAAAGCAAACATCCAGATGTTAAGCAATTTTCTTGCTGAACATGAGAAGACATGATGAATAACCATCAGCTTAATTTTTTATACAGTTGTATGAATGTACAAGCTGGCTTATTGGCCTATCGCTCTATCACTGTGTCTTGCAAGTTCGTGTGTTTTAAGCATTGGCAAGATAGTATGATTGTATCATTATGACTGAGGGTCTCCTGGAAATGATATGGAGATGTTTGTGAATAACCATTTTTTAATCAGCCTATTCTCCATGTCACATCCTTAGTGTGAACGAGTTCTTGCCAGTAATCCAAAATGAATAAAATATTTCTCACACAATCCTTTGGCCACAGTCACAGCCTTCTGGTTTTTGCTAGAAAATGTTTGGGCACATCAAGTAAAGTGATCTCAGTAATAATTCTACACCGGTAAAAACTGGGCTTTTTTACAACTTTAATTGTTTGAGCAGCACATAACGTCTGGACACAACATGCAAAAACATGGTTCTGCACATCAACTAACTGGAACCTCCCTAGCAGATAAATGTGGAGCAATTTAGCTTTAATTATTAACTTGGCACTTTCTCGTCCCGGGAGGGCAGTATCAGAGTCATTGCTCTTTGAAGAAGACAAAACATTACCATTTCCCACTTCATGTTATGCTGGTCCAATGACTGGGTCCATTTAATTTACAGCATTATTCAGAGCAATTTTCATATTGTCGACGTTCACCAGTACTGCTGACACTGTCTGTGTCACATGTCCAGTATTCTTGACCTGACAAAGCTGGTATTTGTCAATTATGATTTTCAAGTAGGTTCAGAACTTTTAAGAGATGTTCCTCAAGCTCTTGTAAAGTTTTTACAAAGACTATTACATTGTCAAGGTAAGACAATGAGTTGGACAAAATGCATGACTTGAAACTTTGAAATGTCTGAAGAGGCCCAGTAATCTCCTATGGCACACACTCAAACTGATAGAACCCTGGGGGGAATAGTCATCTTCTCCTTATATTCAACCACCACAGCAATTTGATAATACCCACTTTGAAGATCTATGACGGAGAAACATTTGCTCCCAGGCAGGGAATCCAATGCCTCATTCACGTAGGGCATCCTGTGCTGATCAGTAATAGGGAGTTGGTTTAGAGTGCTATAATCCACACACATCCTCATATTACCATTTTTTCTTGCAGTAGTGGTCAGGGAGACATATTGACTGCATGATTCTTTGATTATTCCCACTGCCAATAACTTCTCTGGATGATACTGCACATTGTTTATGTCAGCAGATTCAAAATAACATGATCTTTCTTAATGGTATATGATGCTCTGTGCCTTGTGCCAAGCCGAAATCCCTCTCATTAAGTGAAAAAACATTGTGTTTCCCTACTATTTTGCTTCTCAGCCTTTTCTTCCAAGCTTCAGGAATGGAGAAACCTCCAAAATAAAGTCTTATGAACCGGTTTTCCTAGCTGTTTAAGAGATCTTTGGCATATGTAACAGTTTCTGTGTGATACATATGGGTGATTACACTACCTACCTGGGATGATAGTATTCTTCAGGGATTCATTATGCTGAAGTACTGTAAAATGATTCAGATCAGTAGCTGAAGATGAACATGATAATGGCTGTACTAATACACCAACAGGAAGAGAGAACCTGAGAGATGATTTTACCAGAAGAGTGTGTTTGGCCTCATAGACTGGAAGCACTGTACGTTACATACATCCTTGCATTCCCTCTGAAGGGTAACAGAGAGAGCCTGTGGACCTACCCACATCATCTTCTCAACTACACCGCCTGCGTCTGCTTCCAACTGTTGCTTTCAACCCAGTAGTGTTCTGGAAGAATTCAAATGGCCACTAAAATATTTCAGAATTCATCCAGATAATGAAATCTCACTTAGTATCAATATGGCCATCTTCCTCAAATCTGTAACAAACATAGGTTATCCCTTGTTCTTTAGGATTGGCATTTTCCAACAGCAGGTTGACTGTCCAGTGTCTCTTTGGATGTTACTTACTGCCCTTCTAATGTTCTGATCTTCTAATGTTCTGATCTTGACTCAGCAATCCATGTGCTTAGCAATACTTGGTATTCAGTTTCTTCCTCTGCCTTAAGAACTTCCTTTTTATGCTTTTGATTGGAGTCAGTGGCTACAGCACATTGTGGGAGACTGCTTAGTAGTCATACCTCTTATCTGGGATTCAAACACTCTAATCTCTGCTTTCAAATCTATGGGTTCATCTTTTTCTGACTTTGCCTGCTCCTTTGCCCGAACTGCTCGTATCTCATTAAGGAGCTGGAGGAAAGTGGAAGGTTTATTCTTTCTTTCTCTTAGTCTGAGATGTGGTAGCAGGAGGTCAGATCCAGTCACCCCTTGAAGTGACTGTTCAACCTGAGCTTTATCAGCTGAGCTGGGTAAAAGACCTTCACTCGGCACTGCTTTGGAAAGTGATCTCACAAGGCATCTAAGAAGCTCTGATAGACATTCACCTGCTACTGCCATATCCCTCTAAAGCACAGTAAAGTTCTTGACCAGGTTCTGTTGTTCTAAATGAGTTTTCAAGAGCCTCTATATATTCGGCAGGGTCTAGCGTCTGATTTGGCTCTTCTTACTGCTCGAGAGATCTCCTGTTGTGGGCCTTTGAAATGTTCAAGAATTCTCTTTCCTTTTTCTCTGTTGGCGCAGTCCCACTCGTCTACCATGAGTTTGGCTAGTTCTAGACAGGTCTCTAAGGTCTCTTTACGCCAGCTGGACTGGGGCCGGATCCAGAAAAAGTTCTCAAGCATTTGTACGTGCTGCTCTCACTGGGGGAGCTTGGCACTTTTCTTGGCACAACAGATCACTCACTGATTCGACCCATCTTCTTTGGCATAAGCAATATATATAAAAATAAGCCTACTACATCTTACCTAAATAGTACAGATATGGACAGGAATTTAGGTTGAAGTATATTACATTCATACTAAACTCTAGTTTGATTTTACTTTAACTTTAGTTGCTTGCCAAATCCCCCCCCCCCTTTGTTCTTCTACTGTGGGCTCACCTTTTAAACAGTCAGGATTTTTTTATACAAAGCATTACTGAATAGTAGCTGAAAGAAAAACATAAATGGTAATAAAATAGGCCTATGTTGCTGCTCGGGAACTATGAGGCCTAAAGCTAAAATGGACGTTCCACTCTGAACGAGCAGAAATAAATAATTAAGGCACTTCTCACGTGTTTTAGAGATTTAGGATTAAAGTTTCCCAGCATGAACTATGTGGTGGACGATTCCGCTGATGAAACTCTGAGCCACTCGGCAACTCTGTCTGGTTCCTGTGTGAAGCCTTCATACGTGGAAAAGTGATAGTGGGCAGTAGCTTGTTTCCTCAATTTAAAAAACAGTAGGCAACACTGTGTGGTATCCAATATGGCTCAAACAGTGTTAGAAATTTGACCAGTCCGAATAAGCTCCTAGAACTTTGTGAGTTATTTTTCGATCTTGCTTAGAATATCAATTAAACAACCTGTATAGACCTTCAGACATTTTCAAGCTCATGTTTACGGTGGTTAAAGAAACATTTTCACCATAACTTTACACTCCTGTCACTCCTGCTGCAGCATGCCTTCTTTCTTCACCTCACTTTCCTCCGCCTCACTCTCGTTTGCCCCTCCCCTCATCTTACTCTCTCACACAGGGTGCCATGTCTAAACTACATGACATGATCTATTCCATCACATACATGTTGTTTTTACTCAGGGCTGCTCAGTGGGTTCGGATGAATTTAACTCTTTGTTGACCTGGATATATGATTCACCATGTGCTTTGCTGACATCTGTTCATCTCTGTCCTCAGAAGACTGTGACAGCCCACTGATGTCCAATCTACCACAGTCTGCCTTCAGAAGTTCATCTCAACTGTCAAACAGCCACGGCCCAGGCTATGCAAAACTCAACAGGAGAGACGGTGAGTACGGTGATGAGTGTGTCATTACACACCCTCCGCATTCTTACATTGGGCCAACAGAACCTTGGCAATGAACATAACAAACAGTTGTTGAGGGAAAAAAATTACAACAACAGTCCAGAAACTGACAGCCCAAAGTTTTGACCCTGTTTCTACTCTTAGTGATCGCCATTGGTGCACCGATCGACATGCTTGTTGGTAGAGCTTCTCGAGGAGAGAACCATGGAGCGCTGAGCACTTCGACTGGTTTTGCCGAGCAAACTCTTGGCCGATGTGGTTGCAACGCAAACTTGAGCGTTCTTTTCCGTGATACCACACTGCCTCTGGAATTCAATACAGTGGCTTTGAAAACAAATCAATTTCTTTTTTCGTTGTTGTTGCTGTTGATGTTTTTTTTATCTTTGACGTTGTATAGCAAAGATACATGGTACATGAACTGCGGATGCTTTTTGAAAAAAAAAAATCTTTTGAGGTTTATGTGGCTTTGAGTTTTCCTGTGCACACAAAAAAGGGAGGATCCAGCGTCAGAGCTGCTCTCGTAACTCACTGACTTGTTTGAGCCCTTCATTTTGAGGCGCTACGTTGTGCTTGACCGCACTAGGCCTCCGAGAGCCCTCACAGCAGCTAGCCCCATCGGATTCGCCAGTGTTTATTGTTTTAGTCCATTTGTACTGAGCCGTTTAGCCGCTCTCGCTAAATTCGAGTCCCTTATTATGGTGCATTAGAGTGAGGTGCTGATGCATTTTCTGAGCAGCGGTAATGAATCTGAATGCTCTCTCACTTTGGATTTTCAGTCTGCCATGGTGTAGGATAATGTATGGACTGGTAGGGGCATAATTTTCCATTGGAACAATACACATGGCATCTGGGGTGTTTTCACATAGTGTTCAGTAAATACGCCAATATGTACATCCATGTCAGACATTGAAAAATGTCAGTGACTTGAGTGGGAGGACGGTGTAATTACTTTCACCTGCACAAAATAGCCTTCAAAAGAGCCTGGCTTTATTTAAAAAGAGGCTGTGAACACCAGCCTGCGGAGTTCTGGCCACGCTCTCCGCGAGCGGCGCTTTTATTTTCCCGAGCAGTGCGTACACGCACACACACCGTGCAGGAGGCTTTACTCCCCACAGGATGGAGCACAGCACACTTCAAAGGCAGGTTTCTGCAGCGGTACAGAAGCAGAGCTCCATACTGATGTCTCTACTTAAAGGCTGGACTGGGGAAATAAATAAATAAATAATGTAGCTGCCTCTTCCTTCTCACATCTCAGATGGAAGCTTCTATTAATTCACCACTAAATTCTAAC
>JAOXYF010000015.1:13687624-13699285 GCA_028565775.1 Sternarchorhynchus goeldii
ATATATACAATAAATTCTTGAGACTGGGAAGGGAATGGCAGGGGTTGTTCATTCAATGTGAATGTAACAGCCTGCATGACAATTGGAACTTTTTTTTTAATTCAATCTGTAAGAGGTTTTGGAGATTGCCCCTATCTCTCTGTATTTGCTGGAGTGGTGGTAGCCATGCTGAAGAGTGTCTATATCAGGCCAGGCAGCTCTTCACATATAAAGGGTTCCACAGTCGCATGTTTTTGTTATTATTTTCTCTTCCCTTTATTAGGTTTTGCTTGCATGGAAGGCATCAAAGCATGGAATTAACAATAACCACAGAAATGACACTGTTCCCCTCGAGATCCAGGATTTTGAATATGTCGTTTTTAGAGCTCAGATCCTGAGGTGTGTTTCCACTGCATGTCTGGGAAGTCAGGGAAATTTCTCTAATCCCTTCTTGTGAGAAAACGTATTTCTTTAGAATGCGTTAGTGCAAGTATTTTGCCTGGTGAGCATGAAGCCAATGGTTGTGAGTGTGCATTCATAGCTGTTTTGAGTTACTGTCCATGTACGAAGCGTTTCATAGCATTACCAGACACTAGAGGTCCTTTCAAAGAGCCCCTTGCCTTAGGATAAAACACAACAGAATTGGTCATAACATATTGGTCACGAGCAGCCTAAATGTGCTGTGCACATTTTAGCTGAGGGCTAAGTAATTGCTTTTCAAGCTTAACGGTGACAATACATATTCGTCGTTTTGTTGACAAACCTGTTCAGATGACAATCAGTCTGAGGTCCTAGAAACAGACTTTGTTTGGTTTTTTTTTATTAGTCCTTTAGCCAGTGGTCAAAATATGTGATATGCTTTAATTACAAAGCTCTTACTACTGGAGACTCAGGAAATAATGACACTGCACTTTCAAGATGTGTCACACAGGTTGAAAAAGCAGTTAAACATCTTTTCTCCGTCCATATCCTTTCATGCGCTGCATAGCTGCAATAAATAGGATAACTAATTGCTTTCCAATCTCCTTGAGACCTGAATGTTTAGGCAAATTACTTTTCAAGAGTATGCGAGTAAAAAGGATGTGTTCTTTCCTCAACTAACGTTAAAACACAGAAGCTTTGGATTTCTTACTAAAGATTTTTATGAAGCAGGTTTCCTATCACTGGATGCAGCCAAGAAGGATTCTGTGTATTCAAACTGCTATTCGGTTTGATCAACTTGCAAACGCCAAGCTCTGTATCTCAGGTTTTTAATTCTTACTGCTGCCAGTATAGAACAAAGTTTCCAGCCATAGTGAAAACATTTCACATCTCAAGTATGATCCTTTTACTGTAGGTGAGGTCATCAAATGAACAGCGCTGACTGAAGCCATTTACATTCTCAGACATATTGTTGCAATTCAAGCTCCTGAATTTTTTATACTCTTTGTTTGAATGTCATTACCAGCCATCATGATCTTATAAGCTTAAAGAATATCTTATATAATACCCTTTTCCATCAATATTTCTCACCACAGCATAGCACACAAGGTGAAATCAGCAGTTGCACAATGACTTGTTATCACAGTTGGTCTATCATCTTAAGGAGTCTTGTTAGAGCAAAACTAATCAGTCTGTCTAACAAAGACACCATCTAACAGAAATGAACGTCCAGTAGGTACTCAAAAGAATTCATTCCTCTCGTGGACCAAATATGAACATATTAGTAAATGTTTGTTGTGGGATTTTGCACAGGGGATGACGTTGCACTGAAGATTTTCTAAGCAAAACTGCCTGAGCTGGTAAAACCCCATTGAACCCTTTTGTCCTGTTCTGCTAATTCTGTGTATCCACCAGGTTTCTCTGGAAACTGTTTCTTATAAATACTCACGTGTTCTGTTATCTACCTGTGTGATTGACTGCTGTTGATGTTACTGTTAATCGATTCTTAGTTCCTCTGTAGATTTGTCTTATTTGATGACTTTCACAGACAAAACTGAACAGTTTGACTAGTGTAACACAGACTGTGTCAGTCTGTGAGAACATATACCAATAACTAAGTAGTGAAAATTACACTTAATCTTGATGCAATGCATATACTCAAGGGCATTTATCATACTAGCATTATATCCACCTCATAAATATTCATTTTAAAGGCTGCATTGTATCTTATTTATCAAGATGTTATCCTCTCTCTCTCTCTCTCTCTCTCTCTCTTCACACACACATGTACATGTACAATTTCAAATATGCTATGGAAGTTAGTCTTGATTTGAGTCCATTTTATGTCTCTGTGTCATATTTTCAAGTGGATATTTAGATCGCTTCACTGCTTTGGCTAATGATAACAGCTGTAATTTACCTTTTAAAATGATTTCATCTTCGCCATGTTATACTGGCTTATGTTACACTGAGATGACTCACACATGTTGAAATGGGCTGTAGGTGGATCTGAGTTCAACAATCAGTCTGGAAAAGAACAAGATTAGGTCCTCAAATGAAACGAACTTTTAATCAAGTACCTTTTTTAATGACCTCCATGGAGGTAATTGTCCAGAATTGAATATACTCTATACTCTAGTGTTACTTCATCCCCTGCAGTTTAATTCAACAGAAGGCAATTGTTTTAAATGAATAACCAAACCAGGTACCAACTAATCAGTTCTATTTGTGCTACACGTGAAGAGTAAAACACTTCTAAATAACTTATATTGTTTTGCACTTTTCCTTCTTTGGATATTTTTTACTGAATTCCCCTTTTCTCTGCTTTCAGTCTCATGCAGGTGCAGAAATGGTAAATTATTGATGAAATACCCAGTTCATTAGACACATGTGCTCTTCACTGGAACACCGTTCGCCATGGTAGATTTCTGTCAAGGGTGATTTGCCTTCTCTTGTACAGGGATAAAATGCGATAAGACTTTGTTGGAAGTTGACCTTTCACCCTAATATCGCATTGATTGCTTTTTGACTGTGTAATTGGCATGGCAACATATTTAATGTGTTCAAAAACCTGATAGGTTTGGAGTAAGATGTTCTTGCACATTTGTGAAGTCCACTTGCCATTGGACATGTACCACAGATTCATTGAAGCATCACTCCAAATGGCCTTTTGTCTGTTTTTATTTTGCCAGATTAAAGATTAAACATCAGTGTTGGTTTCCATGTATTGGACCGGTTGTTTTAATACGAAGACGTGGACAAATACGTCGCTTACAAAGGTGTAAGAGAGCTCGTGGGTTGCCATGTCAATGTCCATCACTAACCCTAACCTTAGCGGAACAACTTGGTCCACCCTAGTCAACGAGAGAAGAGCGAAAAGCAAGACTCTTCCTTTATTTTATCTAACAGATGAACAGCTAATTGAACTCAGCCCGAGTACTTAATTAGAATCACACTTCAGTCAAAACGCTTTAATAGGACATTTTAATCTAACTGTTTTTTTGTGTCTGTTTTAAAAAATAATATCATAAATAAAAAACAAATGGGACACCGCTCCGGCTGTCATTAGCGAATATCACCAAAGCGCTAGCGGAAACACGGTGGCCACAGAGCTTAACTATAGTGACATGCGTCGCAGATAAGAGGCTGTTAGCTGCTGTCATCATGCGTGCGCGTGAGGCAGTTAACCTCAAGCTGCTCTTGGAGGGGTTACCCCTACGCTTCGTTAACGGACGTTGGAAAATGGATCGCTTTGGGCGGAAGCGTCAGCTGAGTAAATCGTAGACTGCCGTTCTCCCTTTGAAGCTGATGTATTCTGAGGAACGGAGATGAACTCAAGGAATGTACCAGTGCTGTATGGACTGCTGTTAATTCAGTTTCATGCTGCTTAACTTGCTAATGATGTGAGATGCTGTAGGCAGTATGAAGTTTCACTGAAAAGTGTTGTCCACTGAGTCCTCTGACACTACATTGCATCACACTGACCCGTAGCATGTTGTTAAAACAGCAAGGACTTAGCACTAGCATCCTTAGCGACTAGCTTAGCCTTTACATCCTGTACATCCTCTTTAGTAGAGTCCTTTTGTGTTTTTCAGGGTTATAGGAAAATGGGTTATATATTATATGGTCAAATATGTAATACTGAGGTGTTATCGCCTGCAGTCAGGGATAATTGTGTAGACTGTCCTTCTCAGAACTATTGTTCTCCGACAGGCCACACAGCAATACTTGGGTTACTGGATGGTGTGGCAATAAAATATGTGGCAGTGGAACCTTCCGGGCTTATATATTGACTTTATCAACTTAGGTAATATACGGAATTGACTCTATTTGTCCATGAATTTGCATAGTCAATATTGACACTTTGCATTATTGGAGCTAAAGGTAAATGTGCAAAAAGTTGATGACATTAATATCACAGTCAGTAAAACTGAAAAGAGAGTGGACGTAAAAAATTAAATGAGTACAACTTACAGGCCCCTCCCCCTCCCTTTCAGCTGCACCCCAGCCCGCCTCCAAAGCTCCGCCCCACAGAAGAGTCTGTCATACACATTGTGAAATATCAACATTGCTAGCACACAAACAAACAAATAAATTAAACAATCTTTTGGGCATGAAAAGTAATCTACAGCAATACATATCAGCAAAAAAAAAATTACACATTTTAACACATTTATTCATGTCTGATAACAAAACCTGTCATGAATAAGTAATATGCTACTTATGATAACATTTAACTAGCTTTGAAAGCACAGGCAGACATAAATATCTCTAACTGAACCAATACAACCATCTTATTAACAGCAACTAAAGCAATGGTATCCTGCAGCAGCTTTAGCGTCAGAAACAATGTTAGTCCAGCTGCAATATCACAGTGAATAATGAGCTACATTTTACTGCAACCATTACTATCTTAGCTTTGTATTGTTGTTTTTTAAAATAAAAATTGGCTGTCAAGCAGACATTTGGTTTTGAATTCTGTCAGATTAAATAGCTAAGCTTGCTCCTTCCACCCATGAACTAGCTAGTTCCACCCTGAAACACCACCTCTATGTTCATCCTTGTTTTATCTCTGAATTACACTGTGCCCTTCTTTTTAGCTTGCTTTTCTTCGTTTGTCATCTTCAGTTTACTCAGTTTACTTGTGTAAACAGAAAGCATAAGCTGTTGTTGGCAAAGGAGGGGTGGGCAGTTCTTTTTTTATCGATGGTGTTTGTTTATCCAAACAAAGCTATTTGCAAAGTACCCGTAAGTCACTCACATGATTGAGTTTGGCCGGGTGATTGACACTCCATCAAACACTCCTCCTGGCTCTGATTGGGTGTATTGATTCAGCCACAATTGATTCTTGCAAATTGCATTAAAAAGATTAGGTGGAGTCAGAAGGTTTTTTTTGATAGATTATTTATGGGCTCATGTACTACTTTCAGGACATAGTGACAATTTTAGAAAATATGACAAACGTTTATATTTTTGTACGGATTATCTACTACAGCTTCAAAGCAATTAACCAGTTTGGTTCGGTTTGCCCTGGCATCCAAACAATGCAAACGCCTGAGTTGAAATATGAAGTTATACCAGGCAGGCTGTGTCATGTAGACTACATCCCTTTTTTTTGTCAAACTCCTCAGGTTTTATGTGGTTACAAGAAGACCAGGTCCATAGAAGGCCTTTGAAGAACACCCAAAAATAGACACATTATCACTTTTCACTGAAATCAGGCTGGCTGTACTTTATATAGTTTAGGACACCGTAGCTGAATTTTAAAAGCCCAAGGCTAAGCACTTCTGTTGTCTCCTGTATCTCCCACCTCCTCCTCCTCCTTCTGCTCTCCTCCCAGGAATGAGCAAAGGTCAATGTGTCTGCACCCCCACCCCCAACCTCCCTCCCAACATTTCAGTGTCAGTGGTGGTGTCTGCTACCAAAGTACTTACTCCTGGCCTTTTGCCGCTGTCCTAAATGCCAAAACAGGCTTGTTATTTCGCCATAAATATAACTAACCAGTATGAGCAGTGAACTCTGAATAGAGTCGCGCATTCTAATAGACGCGGGCATTATGCAGCAGAGCGTGATGATGGGGTCGCTTCCATATGCAAATCAATTTAATGATTAATGGACTTGTCAGGTTTTAACCCTTGCGATGATAGATTAGCAGAGATGAAACGCTGATTTCCGTTGTGATTTTCAGTGTCGAAGTGATGCAAGCTGCAGCCTAACGTACTCGTTAGTTTTAGTAAATCAACGAGTGGCCATCAAGGAAGATTCTTCTAGAGACTACTCTACTCTAAATATTCCCAGTCTATTGCATTAGCACTTTTTCTACGTGTGTTCTTGATTACATCAATTCAACTTTAAAAGTGTGAAATACTTTTTTTTTTTTAACAATATATTTTTGTCTTCTCTAAAACCCTCTTTGATGTAAGGATGTAATCTTGTGTCCATAGCTGAGTCAGACAGAGTCTTTTAAAGCTTGGAGTTTTACCTCATACCCAGACTGATCCTGATGAATCCATCTACTCCTTCGGCTTGATTCCACATCCATGCCTCCTCACCCTTTCCCTTCCATTCCCTAGGCAAAAACACACACCATACAACCCTCACACCGGGGGGTGGGGGGGGGGTTCCTTAATTGTGGGGACACTCCCAACGACCTCACAGAACCAATGAATACACAGCTCACTGTTATACTCAAACCCAGTGAATACACACCTCACTTACATCTCACTGTCATACACAGCACTCTGCTTTACCAGCTGTTCCACCATTCGTTATGTTAGCTTCGTTATGTTAGCTTAGTTATGTCAGGAGACAGTGCTGATAGCTTAGGGTTGAGCTCGGAAAGCACCAAGGCTGTAGGGAGTCAGCTCTTCATAGAGAATTCATAGAGAAGGATTTAAAGGTCTCCAATACGGAAATGGACTCTGTTAATGCACTGAGCCCAAATGGATTTAGCATGCCAATGAAAATCAGCAAAGGGAAGCTTGTTAGCTAGCAAACGCTGAGGAAACAGGAGCACTTCTTCAATGCACCTAGAAAGAAGATCCTGATGCGACGAAATGTACTTCATCATATCGTCACATTTCATTTTTCATCTTTTATGAAAAGCTGCATTTATCTGCAGATGCCCAAATATACACCAGAGGTGAATAATAACCCAGGACATGATGACTGTATAGCAGCTTGTGTCTTAATGAAATATGTTGATTAAATCTTAATCTTGCCGCTTCTTAATCATCTGTTAAAAGATTGCTTCACAATTTCCACAATGCTAAAGGGAAACTGGGAAAATTGTTTCCACTCAACACAATCCCTTGACAGATCGCCTCCAGATAGAAGGGACAAGTAATGCAATCTGTTCAGCTTGCTTCGGTGACTTCCACTACTTTGTATGAGAGTCATGTAACAAGTTGAATCCTTCACTCTTAACACACTGTTTAATTTGTTATTGCGGGACACAGTGGACTGGAGTAGGTGGACTTTTCGGTCTTATTCAGTCTTCGCAAAGCTTAAAATACTTTTTTGGTGACTATTGTTTGTGCATTTGTTTCTTCTTTATGTGATGATTATGATTAATCAACCAATCAATATCTTTCCATATCTTCCATAAAGGAGCAGGTGGTTGGTCTCCATTGGATTCCAATAAATATCAATGGCTGGAGATTGACCTGGGGGAGAGGACAGAGGTCACGGCTGTCGCCACCCAGGGCAGATACGGCAGCTCTGATTGGGTGAG
The DNA here is from genome assembly GCA_028565775.1 of Sternarchorhynchus goeldii. NCBI lineage: Eukaryota > Metazoa > Chordata > Actinopteri > Gymnotiformes > Apteronotidae > Sternarchorhynchus > Sternarchorhynchus goeldii. The sequence goes on from JAOXYF010000015.1 coordinate 13,695,258, forward strand.
CAGCTACTTGCTCATGTTCAGCGACACAGGCCACAACTGGAGACAGTACCGCCAAGAGGACAGCATCGGGGTAAGCAGCTAATGGGTGCGACCTCAAACACGTCTTCCTCTTGAGCATGCAGGCTATAAAGAAAACAAAAAGGATTATTTTCCTGAAGTGCACATTAAAGTCGCCTCTCGTGGAAAAGAGGAGTCCACTCGAGACCGCTTTAAAGACGCCACCAGCTTTGACATTGACCGTAAATAAAGGGTGTCCCGGCTTCAGGGAACGCGAACGGAGATGACACGTGCCACGCCGTTAAGGGAACTTTGCGGGCTTGCAGTCATTTCGGCCGCTGGCGCGTCATCCCGTGTACGCACCGAAGCACAGAGGGGCTACCATGTTATTCTGACGCTTCGAGGGATCGAGCTGAACATCACATGACCAAAAAAATAAACCTACTCTGTAGGTCTGGGTTTAAGTGGGCAGGATTCATAAGGGGAAAAATATCCATAGCCACATGTTTAACTAAGCTAATTGCTGCTGCCAATCAGAGCAGATTTGTAGTCTGCACCAGTTCAGCCTTGCGAGCTGTGAGTCATGTTTTCAGTAACGAATGGAGAAGCACTTTGGGTGTAGGAATGTGGCGTTTTTTCACCCCCATTCGGCATGTGTCTTCGGTGAGTGTCATCCTGTCACTAATGTTAGAACATTCTGCACCTCGACTCTGGGCGCGTTTCAGGAAGGCACTTTAAAAGCAAATGAGCTGCTCTTCTTCCGTCTCCTCAGCAGGAAACAGTGCAATTTGTTCGGCTTAACGCTCCACTTCACCAGGCGCTTGATCCCTTCAAAGGCGCTGAAAATGCTACTCAACCCAGAATTAGACCATGCTAAGAAAGTCACATCTGCACTCAATTCAAATACTCCAAGGAATAAATGAAAGTTCCCCACTACAAAAAAGTTGAGTTTCAGCCCTCTGTAATCTTTTTTTCTTGTAAATGGTTATTTCACTCTTAACTGGTATCCGTTTTTCTTTCTTTCTTGAGTTACATTGTATGTTATTGATTACCCATAATACAGGACATTATTGATTTCCCATTATGCAGGACATTATTGATTTCACATAAGGGAAGGATGTTTGGGGATACACAGGTCATTGGTTGTTGTAGTGAATAGGTTCTGCTCTTACTGATCAATGTGTTGAAGCTGCACTGCCCAGGATACGTGTGGGTCTTCCCAAAAGGGCAGAACAGCATGCACTGGGTTCGGCTCACAGGTTCCATGGTGAGATAACAGAGAAGATTGGTACATAGGGCAGAGTACCATGTGATCTCTACATTTGGAGGAATATGTGTCATGTCAAATGTCTCTTACCACAAGCATGTGCAGCATCTTGCCCTGTCTCCCGCAGGCATTTTCCGGGAACACCAACGCTGACAGTGTGGTGACGTACAAGTTCCAGCAGCCGGTGTTCACCCGGTTCCTCCGTGTGCTGCCTTTGGACTGGAACCCCAATGGAAGAGTTGGGTTAAGACTGGAGGCTTACGGCTGCCAATACAGTAAGCACAGGACTACATTACCCAGCTTGCAATACAGTGACAATACCTATGTCCTGAGTACTGGCACATTCACTATTAGCATTTTCAGGTGAGATATTCTCTAAACTCTTACAGAAGCAGATAGATTAGAAAGTGAAAATCCTCCCAGAATTTTGTTCCAGCCGCCTGAACGTGCTAATTAGCTCAAGCCAGCAGGTAGAATTAATTAGCGAAGTCAACTTAGTGACACAAAAGCATGGCAGGGGTTTGACTTTTTGAACCTGAACATATACACGTCTGAGCTGTTAACCATTCTACTGGATTTCATGGCTGCAGAGCAGAGGCAGGGTAAGATCACATGCATACACAGCCAGTTCCCAACAGCGCACAATGCCTGTAACAGTGTTGACAATGGGAGGATTTCCACTGATCGCCCACAGAGTGAATGCAGTTTACTGTGCTGCACTGAAGGAATAATAGCATGCGATGACGATCTGGATCCATTTAAATATGCACGCATCGGATGCCACACAACACAGCAGTGCCTCCCAACGTTAAATCAGGCACGTGGTTAAGTTTTTGGCTTCTTATCTCGAAAGAACAGCACTCCTCAGCTTGATTCATTTTAATCAGGACTGCAATTCACGAAGCTGATTTGTTTTGTTGGATACAAATTTTATAAATGATTGAGATTTTTCTTCCGTGCTGCAACTGGAAGGCAACGTATTGTTTGTGAAATTAAACTGGATGGATCAAGCCTGCTCTGATGTATGTGCCCCATTGTTAGCAGGAAACAGAGGCAGAAAAAAAGACAGGCCCATAAAGATGCAGGCCAATTAGTCAACTTGGTGCGTTTTCACACTCTACATTATTTTTACAGAACATTGTTATGCGGACACAGTGTTTCTTGCACTGATTTGAATCAGTCTGTTAATTTGGCCAGGGCCTTCAGTGCGTTCTCAGAATCTGAGTTAGAGATTATTTCATATTTCTTGGAAACCAGCGCATTTTAAAGTGAACTGGCCCAGCAAACATGAGAATCAGGAGAAAAGCTCAGCTGACGTTGCTGAATCATGTTAGGACCGAAGGAAACCAGAGGCAGGTGGAGAATGCCTCAGAGAAAACACATCTGAGACCTGGCCCTGAACTAGACTGGATCAGTTCGTGATCAGTTGTCTCAGTCTCGTCATAATGTAATTTGTAGTTTTTGCTCCACTTTGTCATGGCAAAATGTGAGCGTGATAGTCAGTGCACTAAAGGTACTATGTTACGCTTGCCTCTACTGCATTGTTTGCAGAATCTGATGTAGCCAGTTTTGATGGAGCCAGCTACTTGGTCTTCAGGAGCCATGATCCATCGACCAAAGATCTGCTCAGCATGAACTTCAAATCCCATCACAACACTGGAATACTGATGCACATGGAAGGCCAGCACGGGCAGACTTTGACTCTGGAGCTCCTCAAAGGGAAACTCTTCCTACATCTCAGAAAAGGTATTCTTTCATGCATTACTCAGTTCTGTATCCTGCCTCTCTCCAGTTAACTGATTTACTATGGCAGCTGGGGAGTGCTGACCACTAAAGCCAGTTCACCTCAGAAAGCCATACTCAGGGACCAGTGGAGAATAGAAGCTCTTCATAGAGGTGCACTCCTATTAACCCTAAGAACACGGGCACTATAGCCAAATTTCACGGGGGCACAATTAAAGCAGGGGGCATGAAGGACCTTCCTCAGAAAACTAAACAAAATAAAGACAGCATTCTCCAATTTGACATATATATTTTAAAACATGACTCAGTAAGTTTTAGCTTGTTAGCCACTTTATATTAAGAGTAAATGCTGTATATTTAGAGATTTATGTATTTAAGTATTTGTGATATTATGGTTACTGAAAATTCTCTCATTTTTATATCAGCTTTCCAATGGTATCCAATGCTAGCCACTGAGTAAGGCGGCTCAACAACCAGCATGACAGATGGTCACTGACGTTAGTTGGTACTAACCATAGCTAACTATCTTCCAAAACTTTGATTATATATTTCTCAAATGTCATTAATTGTGTAATTAACTAACTAATCACACTTTATTTTCAAAAGTTTGAAAAAATGATTGATGCTCTATTACCCACGTCAACAAAACATGTTCATCACCACACATAAATATATATATACAGCTTATAAGAAATCCCACCCCCCCTATGTTTGTTTGGTTCGTCCGTGCCGGTACATGCGTACATGCATGTGTATGTTTGAATGTGTGTATGTTTGTATATGTGTACACATACATGCACATTCCTGGGTGCGTGAGGAAGAGCTTGCGGCGATCTGGCCTGTCATGGGCTTTGGCGTGTGGCTTGTGCTCCGAGAGTGTGAGAGTGCCATCTGTGTTCACGCGGTAGGGTAGCCGATACCAAGATTACACTGCCAGTGCTGCTCTCTTTGTACCCAAGATTACTTGCTCTTCACTATATACTGTGTGTGTGTGTGTGTGTGTGTGTGTGTGTGTATATAT
>JAOXYF010000015.1:13699364-13769439 GCA_028565775.1 Sternarchorhynchus goeldii
TGTTATACTGTTTAATATATATGGAGACAAATTATGTATTATTGTTGTTGTTTGGTTGTTTTGTTCTAGGAAAGGCAGGAAAAGCTTTGTCCTGAGGGGATTCAAGTGAAAACCATTCGTTTGCCGCGATGGACACAGGTTTGCATGTTGTTTTACTTGGCCTGAAATAGACGCACACGGACGAGGGCCCCCACGCGGATGTCGTCGAAGCAATTAGCGCGTGCTGTCAATCTCACTCGAGTGCAACATCTTCTTTCTCAGTGTGTCTCTCTGATTAATCTACCTGTTCATAGAAAGATCCTAAAGGTTTGTCTGAAGACTGTGTTTGGAGGAGGTCGTGAAATTAGTTTGGCAGTCGACAAAAGAAAGCATACACGTTTAGCTTTAACTGTGCGCAAGCGTTTAGTGTCAATCTCAGCCTGAGCGATACATGCTGTGAACTGACATGCTGTGAGTTTAAATGACTGCGATTTATGTGCGTTCATTCTTCCTGCTTGGTACATCCAAAAACTCGTTGAATATGACGTGGGGCCCTCTGTCGAGAGACAGATCTGGGGCGGATATCTTCCCTAATAATGGGAGTTTTGGAAAGGGTTGTGCGGTCCCAGTCTATCTGGTGATAATGCTCAGTTTGTGTTTTGATACTCTACCTGAGGCAGTGATTGTTGGTTATTCTCCCCATCTTGTTCAGGGCAAGGTGGAGGAGGAGCTTACAGTGCTGTAAAAGCCCATCATTTCTCCACACAGCCCGAACGTCTTTTCTTTGTTTACAGAACATTAACATTTGTAAGGGCAGAATGGCACACAGGAGCAAAGTCGCTCGCCTAAAGGGTCTGTTTCAGCAGGGCTTTTTTATTTCATGATGGACTTAGACCTTCATGTAGCCTTACATGGGAAAGCGTTTCTCTCTTTGATGTTGGCCCAGTTATTTTCTTTGGCATTTAACAGCCATCTTTTAAAAAAAAAAAATCTCTGCTTCTCCATACAGATGAATAGGCAAAGTTGTTCAAAAAGCTGCTTGAATATGTTACATGTGCAGTCTTAATCAGCAAAATTAGTGAAAAACACAAAGGCGTGCAGAAACAGCTGTGGTCAATATCCTTTGCCTAATGTCAGCATTTTGCTCTTTACATAGTGCAAATACTGTAGCTATTAGTCACTATGAACAACCTCCTTCTGTGCTAGAAAAACAGCGAATATTAAGTAAATGAAACATAAATATCTAAAAAATAAATATTAGATTTTGTTAAATATTCATTTTGTCTGTAGTTTGCATTCGTCAAAATATCTGTTCGGATTATGTCCAGTAGTATATATCTTCCTCCACTTCATGCAGTGGATTCAGGTCTTCTGTTACCTTTCACGCCGGCCACTTCTGCTTCGTTCCAGTCACTGTAACTGCTAGTGAAGTAAACGTAGTGGAGCACTCGCCATATGTTGAGAATGCCTCGGGGATATTGTGCGTTGTTTAATGAAATGACTCGTGCGGGTCGCTTTTATTTTTTTATTTATTTTGGTTTGGTTTGGGGGGGGGGGGGTTAGCATAAAGCATTTGGAAGCAAGCCATGATGTGACTTCAAACATTAAATGAGTCACTGATCAACCGACTTGTCAGCACCATAACTCACGTTTAGAAAGCAGTGGGTACGCGCTCGTACCTTTTTGTTACGGACGCCAAAGGTGCTACAACCAGATGGTAGCGGGTGAATGAGCTGGCCTGAGCCCCAGGCACAGGCACCAAGATCAGCCGGAGTTGGCAACAGCACTGTCACACTACAAAACAACACTGTCATACTCCGAAAAGACACTGTCACACTACGAAATGACTGTATAGTTCTTCGACTCTTAAGAATGTTTATAATTTAGCAGTAAATTCTGATAGAATATAGGCCGTCACACAGGGGTCTGGATGGCTGGGAATACGTGATGATGATGCTAAGTCAAGAAAGTTGAGCATTTAAATGTAATTAAGTGATATCTGAAATAACAGAAGAAATGACAGAAGAACTTGGCAGAGGAATTTTCACAGAGCACAGCCATTTGCAGTGATTAAAAATGTAAACATAGAAAAATTACAGCTTTCTTGTGTCTGCCATTTTAAAGTCTATACATCTATACAGGCACATCAACACAGATTTGTTAAAAGGCATCTGTTAGACAGACATATATTAGCTTTATGTCCAAGCTTGGTAATATACCATATAACTGAGCATTCAAAAATCTCCCCAGATGCACTTTATGATGTGGCCTACTTTTAAAATGACACTCTAGGCAGACTGGATGCATTTATTCGTTGTTGTACAAATTCATGCGACACCAATGCAAAAAACACAGCTATTCAAAACCCTCAGCTTCCAGTTTGCACTGGTCAGTGACAGACACTTTGCACATGGAAGTACAATGCCGTCAGTACTTAAATGTTGAATTGGACTGAATGGGATGTGAGAGCCTACTTCTGGGTTTGATAATTGTGAATTGTGAATTCTGCTCTGATAACTGTGAATCGTTTGTGTTTTGTTTTTCCTATGTGGTGTGGGTTCACAGATTTTAGCCACTGGGGAATATTTGTGGAAGGAAACCAGAATATTAAGATCCCCACATTTTGAGAAGCTTTATTGACTGAATGATTTGCCCTCCAAACAGAACTATTATAAAACGATTAACAACTTTTATTTACTGTTGTGACAATATGGAATTATTTCAGTGTACCTTCCATGCAGTAAACACTATCATCTCCACTTCATTCCTGCCTCCTTTTGAGTTAGAGATTATAGTATCGTATAACATGAGTGATCTCATGCATGTTAGTAATGTTATAGCTAGTTAACTAGAGGCAAGTCAGCAATGTTAAGTGAATAATCTGTGGTTAACTTACAGTGAAAAGCTGGATGCACTTTAGAGGTCAGACAAAAACAGAGCCAAAGACAGGTTTGGTAGAACCAGGGTTTTAAGAGGGATCCAAAAGGTAGTACAAAACCATAGATAAACAGGCAGAGGTCAAAGCCAGAATACAAACTCACATGGCAAACAACAACAACAACAATAACAACAACAACAACAACAACAGAAGCAGCCGCAGCAGCTTGGTACACACTAATGGTAACTGAGCAAGACTCCGCAAAGAAACAGGGCACAGAGAGGTATAAATACACAGACAATCAATCACACAGGGGAATTAACAACAGGTGGAACTAATAAACAGGGGAACCGGAGCGAACAAGGTCGACAGGAAATGTAGTCTGCAGAAGCGGTGACAGGAGGGTTAGGAGGGGCGGACGTGATGCTAGAACATTCTGTTTGTCATTGTTGCCAGGTTCGGGGCAAAAGGACCTGACACAGCATCCAGGAATTTACTTATTAATTTATTTATTTATTGAAAAAACATTTTCATTTTCTTTGTTTTACACATCAGAGGTGGTTTTCGCTTCCTGTATATATCGCTGGCTGAGACACTCATACCACTAATAATCAACAATGTTTCGAAATGTTTCAATGGGACTGTTTGGAGCTATTTAAGCATATTTTGCTATAGCCACTTTTACCAATGTCGCCTTTAACAGGGTTACTGTAATATGTTTGGAAATATGAATGAATTGGGCAAAAACTGCCTTTCTGGCTGCATTATTTTTCCCTTATCAGCTGTCAGATCTGCAGACCAATCCCTACGTTAGCTGAGGCCCAGATTGCTTTTCACCATTTAGGGTGATTTGCCATTTTCTAGCCTTGATAAAGAAACCACGAGGGAGGCTATTGGGGATTGATTTATTTATTTATTTTTTATTTTTTTACAGTGCAGTTGCCTTAAATAGCGAAGAGACGTTTTTACAGATTCAGATGGCAGATGGAGAACTCTCAGGTGATCTGAACATTTTTTTCCCCCTCTTGCCTCAGTGACAGTTGTAAACAATTGTACAGTGCTAGAAAATATTTTGACATAGATTGTCAAGTGCAAGGACATTTCTTACCTAATCAGAATAGAGGTGAAGAAAGCAGTCTTTTATTCTCTTTCCAAGTGTTTCTAAGAGCGTATTTACAATTAATGTATTTTTAAGCACAAATAATCCTTTTTTAGGTTGGTACCCAACAGTTATTTATCATAGTTGATAAATAAAGTTTTTTTATGCACCTTTTTTCTTTTACAGTCCCAGTCAAATATACATGATCAAATATTGAACAACCAGAGGAATACTTTTGGCATTCTCTTTCTCAAGGGACACAGGGATGAAATGGTAACACATACACATAGAGGAGGAGTCCATGGTGGTGCAGCTCGAGTAGCATCCACCTGACTTCATAATCCTGCTAAATAATTGATAAATCTGAAGGTGCACATGTAATACCCGCCACTTCCGTGGCTGTAATGAGAAAATATTTTTGCCATTCCACAGCAATCTGCTGCTTGATAAAAGTTTAATGTGGATGTGGTCGTGTGGATCAGCGTCGAACAATATGCTTCGAGGAGAACTAAACCAAACCTCATTCGAGGCTGGAGGCAGTAAATCTCGAGCCATCAGGGTTTCCTATAGCTTCATGTTGTTACTGATCTCTCTCTGATCTCCTCTGCCAGCAGCATCTTCATGGTTCCTTAACTGTTATGGATAACTGGATTATTGTTTTGTTCTGTCAAACACCTTGTGGGTCGAGGAGATCCTGGCTCTCAGTCTTCCGCCCTTTGAACTGCTCAGAAAGTTGCATTCTAGCCTTAAAAACTTGCACTAATATTATACCAAATGCACAAGCGTTGTCGTCTCTTCAAATTTTCCAGCCAAGGCCTTTGCAGTGTTAATAAGTTCAATTGTGTGGAGAATTTTAACAGCCTTGTATTTGGCAGGGAGAGGCACAGCGGGCGATTTTCACACTGCGGCGTCGCTGGGCAGCCTGCTCGATGACCAACACTGGCATCGCGTTACCATGGAGCACCTCCGCGGACGTGTCAACTTCACCGTGGACAAAACCACGCAACAGCTCCAGGTCCCTGAGCACCAGAGTCACTTTGAGATTAACGAGGTGTGTTTGCCGCTGACCTGATCCAGCCTTCCGCTCACGCACAACCCCACTCACAATCAACCTCCTCTGTTTCGCCCACTATTTCTCTCCTTCTCTTGCACAATCAGGCTCTTATGTTCATACTTGCGAACGCACACGCACACACGCACACTTAACATACATTTGCCAGGAGGAAAACAGTGATGAGCACCACTGTGCTTCACGCCTGAGCTGCTCGGAGGTGTAAAGTCCTTCGTGCTAGAAGTGCCCGTATTCATCAGCGGTTCGATTATAGCCGCGAGATGGCCGCCTGTTTTTCAGCAGCTCAAAGACATCACTTTTAATTCATTGAGCCATGTATCTTCTTGATGCAAAATGACATCGCATTAACTTCGTTGAGGGCTAACGCCTTTCGCAACATGGCCTCTTAAAATGATCCCTCTTTCAATAAATGCTGAGATGGAGCCTGGGTAGTTTAACATTGCAATGTTATTCCTTCACAAGATCAGTTTTGGTGGCGCGCCAGCTGTTGGGCCTCCGAGAGAACATTCCAGAAGGAACTTCCACGGCTGCCTCGAAAATGTGCTGTACAATGATGTTAATGTGATTGAGCTGGCGAAAGACAAACAGCTCTCCGCTACGGTAAGCAGTTGCTGTAGACCACTGACATTGCGGAAACGGGGATCGCTTGACGCCCCTTGCAACGTCGTTGATAATTCAGATTAAATGTTCTGCACGGGAACACTATGGTTGGCTCGTTCATCTTGCTTTCCTGTCAGTGTCTGTTTTATCGCGGACATCTTTGCAATATTTCTAATGCATTTGAGTACACCACCAAAAGACTAAATGGCTTTGAAAAACTGCAACAGTAGATACTTTGATAGATATACCTTTCTACCTTTCCATCCTATTCATCTTGTGATGTGCTTTGGTGTTTATTTTCGGACAGCTCGTCTTTTAATTAAAAATTAATCCTTTATTGAAATCGTCTGTTGCTCTGACTGAAACACAGTAACCTCCTACTACTCAGTGCTTGTTTTTGTTAGTTCTGCTCACTATGGGTTAGAGGTTAGACCAATTACAAACCCTGTTAATCATTGTCTTCATCATCATAGACTCTTGGGAGGGGGCTTTTGTGCACAATTTACTGGGCAAAAATCATAGCTCACATCCTGAGTAATTTACTTTTCAAAAACATATTTGCATGAATTATAACTTATGATCTTGAATGAACTAGGAATTAGAGGGATTTCATCTCTCAAGGGTTTTGTGCTTCATTATTTGGGCAGGGCAATGTGACGTTCTCATGCATGGAGACCGTCGCCGTCCCAGTGACTTTTGCCAGCCCGGAGAGCTTCCTCCGGTTGCCGTGGGTGGCAGCGCGCGACGGTGTGGCGGTAAGCCTTCAGTTCCGGACGTGGAACAAGGCGGGCCTGCTGGTGACCTTTGACCTCCGGCACCAGGCAGGCACTCTGTGGCTTTACCTGAGCGATGCCAGGGTCCGCCTCCAGATCACCAAGGCGGGGCGGGTCACGACAGATACGGCAGCAGGTCAGAGCTCCTTCCACACGCAGTGCGTACCAACGTAACATGCTAAGACCCACCCAAATACATCAGTGAGTTCTACCCTCTTTCTCATCTGCCAAGTTGTTTCGTTACTTTGATCTGAAGTAGCAGAGTCTAGATCAGAGGTTTTCAGACTTCAAATCCAAAATTCAGTCTTTTGTAATCACCATTAGTTCATCGTCATAGAACATATGTATTCAGATCACAGCCCTTGAAGTCCAGACACTACAGATTTTCTACCCTCCTTTTATCTAGTAGTCTGTTGTGATAACAAAGTGGCTAATCAGTTACATCAAGAATTTAATTTAACCACATCTGTGTATGCTTCCGCAAGGTCTTAAATACCCAGCCTCTTTCCCAGGGATGGCGTTAAACGACGGCCAGTGGCACTCTGTGGATCTGAGTGTCCAGCGAGGTCGACTGGTCCTGACGGTTGACGGAACAGACGCATCCACCACCTCCATGTTGTTGCCTGTGACGCCATCCGATCACATCTTCCTAGGAGGTACAATAATCACTTCCTGGCTGCTTGCCATATTCCTCTTTCTCTGATTAACTTCCTTCTACCAAACTGTTTCTTCCTAATAACTTCCTTCTACCAAACTGTTTCCTCCTGCTAAAGTAGAGGCCACTGCTTTAATCGATCAATGCCAAGCAACTACAGCACTCCTCTGTTTACCTTCACTTTCCCTCCCCTGTTCCTCGATGAACACACCAGCTAATTCATGGTTGTTTGGGAGGAAACCGATCTCCCTGGCGTCTCCTCCACTCCTCCCACTCCTGGAAGGAGCAGTCGTGTGATTTAATTACCTTTAGTTCAGTAATTGCCGGTGGCACTGGTGGCGTTGCCTTGGCGCTGCACCGGGACTCACGTCAATCCCGCCCGACGGTCTCCCGCAGCTCGGCGTGGGACGCCCTGAGCTGAAATCCTGTGCCATGGAGGATCGCGTATAAAATGAGATTTGCAGCCATGAGCCTTTAAATCATGCAAGCCCTCTTCCATAATGACAGGACATGGGGTGATTCATTCTTAATATGAAATTAACTGGGGTCCCGTTAAACCCTGCAGTTCAGCCTCATCCACCCACCCCACCCGCGATCACCAACCAACACCACCATCATTGTTCTTCAGGAAAGGTGTGTGCTCCTGTTTGAAGTTCGCTGACTGGTTCGCCTGATTCGACCCACAGGATGTCCAAATATGGAAGATGGCGGTGGATGCAGGAACCCCTTTAAGGTATTCCAAGGATGCATGCGGCTCATCCGCATGGACAACACCTTAGTGGATCTGATCATGGTGCAGCAGATGGCAATAGGAAACTTCAGCAGACTCCAAACGGATATGTGTGGAATCACTGACAGGTATGTGCTGGCTGTGTCACTGAGCTGCACTTTGAGAGTTGGAAGTGGGGAGGCAAAGCTTCAATATGTGTTTATAAACAGATGCATTTCAAATAGATGCATTCAGGTTTATCATATAAATATAAAGTCATGCTTCATTAATTAGGCATAGCGCTTGCACTGAATATTAATGTATCCTAACAAGAGCAAGGTCGTTGCACGTGGGACGGGGGTTGGGGGGGTGGGGGGGGGCTGTTCTCAATCAATTGGACCTTTTCTGTTGTATGTTTTTCTATTGCAAATAAATCCAGACCATATTCTAAATGCATTTCCACGTTCAGTTTCCTGCGAACCAAATCACTAGTGCGGCGTAAAAATCCCTCAGCTCTCGTCTCGTCTTTGTTTGTTTGGTATTTTTTTAGCCGTGCAACTTTACTAGGGTCCACTGGAGCTTGCTTCTGACTGATCTTCTTTCCTGGCAGTTACAATTTATTTGTTGTGTGCTTTGAACGAAGGTAAATGGATTATTTGGACCGAGCAATTCACCCAGAAGCAGACTCAGTGGCAGACACCATGCAGTGTCCCATGTGAGATCTGAAGTTATTGTTCAGTGGATGCTAAAGTTTGGACACAACAATTGTGTCTGCAGTAATAGATGTATTAGCTCTCAGAGTGCCTCTGTGTGTGGGCTTTCCCCGCGATTTGAGGCATTTATCCTCTCGATCTGTTGTAGTTTCACACAGTCTACCTGACTTTAAAATTTGAACCATACTTTAAAAAAAAGTCTTTCTACCAACTTGGTAAAGGTCACTGGACATAGACGGACACCCTCACTGGCCATGGATGTGCTTCCAAAGTGTTACATGCGTTTAAAAAAAACCACATTTTATTTCATACCAGCCACGCATAATTGAATCTGCCACATTCACTCAATTCCCATATATAATCCAGAAGTATGTGGCTCCTTAATGTAATAATCTTATAACCATGATTTATCATCCAAGTGAATATATCAGGCCTACAATAACACATCAAATGTGCATTTGTTAAACACAAAATATAAAACCAAAAAAATCACTGGCTTTGGTTTCAGCCAGCCTTACTTACTGCATTTAAGGGAGCACAAACGTTAGGGCTGAAAACATCTCAGTAGTTCTGTTCTCTCATTAAAGCAAGTTATTAAGTCTTCAGGCAAGAGCTTGAACGGGAGAGGGGGGGGGGGGGGGGTGTTGGCACGGGGGAGTAAAGGAAGAGAGGGAGGGATTGGCGAGACAGAGAGAGAGAGAGAGAGGAAAAGAGGAAAAGAGAGGCCTCTTTTCACTTACAGTGCTGTGCTTTTCACTTTTTACCTTGTGAAAGACGGGCATGAGTTTTATTTGAATAATAGTCCAGCTCATATGTGAGCTTTGCATTTTGGTACTCCCACCTGTACTAGTCGCGTGAGCCAAGGGCCACAAACAAAGGATGCATTAGTGTAAACCGTGTTGCACTATCTCCAGCAGACCAGACCTCCGCTCACAAACCCCAGATCAAAGAATATTGCAGAGAAGTGGAAAATGTGTCATCCACACATGACTCTTAAACCCAGTAATCGTGTTACTTTAGGTGTCGAGCGTCGGCTTTTTATGCTGCTTTCATTGTTTTTGTTTTTGTTTTTGTTTTGTGTTTACCGTTAAAAGTAACGTGCTGACATTACGCTACATCATAATGAAAAGCCAGCTGGTGCAGAATCCCAGGGAATACTGCTTTTCCACTTTATGCTTCAAAAAGCCCAAGTCAAAGTGTAACTGTAGTGTGTCATTTCCGCACACTCCCAAGGGATGGATTACAGAATGATGGAAGGGGAAAGGTAAGATGGTGAAGAGGTAATGTTCTGTCAGTGCTGCTGACTAAGTGACGCTGTGAAAGCTAAACATTACTCCGAAAAGAGGAGAGGAAATTCTACACAGCCCACATTCTGTCTCCGGGTTTTAAAACCCGTAGCTAGACCCTTGTCGGTATCATCCCATGGTTATGAGACTTTCACTTGCAGAGTAAGCTCCGTAACTGTTCTGTTGCGCTGTCTGGGAAAATGAAGACAGCATCAAAGAAAAACGCCCTACGCCAAACGTGTGCCCGTGCAGTTTCATGGTTTGGGTTGGGCCCGGGTTTAGCACTCTCCAACAGCATCGGGCTGCAAGGCGCTGCCATCAGACGAGGGCTTTGCGGAGATGAGCTTCCCGAGGATAAAGAGGAAACGCGGCGTTCATGACGCCAAAAGGCTTTCGGCGTAACCACACCGACATCACAGCTGCACTTTCAACTCAACGCGTGCAACTTTTAACACCTGCCTGCAAGTAACCCGAGGTACTGTAGCGTTCTCGGACCAGCCATGACGTCTGAAGAGGGTGACCCCCCCCCCACACACACACACACACCTACTACAGCCCCTTGAACTGCCTCGTTATATTGTTAAATTGAATTGCGTACCTGAGTGGACGCCTGCTGGTGCAGTGAAGCCCTGGACAGTGGCCCGTTCTTGAGCTCATGAAGTCATTTGCACCAGAGCATGCTGGTAGTGTACATAAGAGCATGCTATGCATCTCTTCCCTCTGCTTACTGGCTGCTAATTACCCTTTTGCTCGCTTTGTGCAGAGCTCGAAAACAGAACACTCGAGAGGTGCTCTCCCTGGGAGGGAAACGCAGGAGAGTTGCTCTCACACGTGTCACTAAATGCAGATTACCAGCTGTCTGAGCATCTACAGGGCTGCTCGGCGCTGCGGACAGCTTAGCATTCTCCTCCAAGCGTGCTGAGGTACTTAATGGTCCTGCGAGGCAATTGGTTCAAAGAGGTCCTGCGCGGTTTCAAACCAATCGGCACACACCTCACGTTCTAGCTTTGCTCTCCCCGATTAGCAGCAACGACATGTGACAGGGGAGTGTTCCGTTACATCAGAAATGTCCTAAATGCATTCTGGGGTATCAGTGTGGCTAAAGCGAGCAAAGCCTTTCAGTGCAGACGAGTAAAATCGCCCTGCATCTGTTCCAAGCATCAGAAATGACGTCCGCAACGTGGATCCTCTCAACACATTCAACGGCGGCTGAGGTCGGGTGAAAGGTCGTGGCGACGGCATGCTCTCTGTCTCTCCTAATTTCCTATGGTTCACCCCTGACCCCGGCACCTGGTGCAGCAGGGCCACCTCTCGCATCAACCCCATCAATCCTCCACCCAACTGCCTCAGCCAAATATCTCCAGGAGAATTCAGAAGGAGGACCTCTGGGCCCTGCACCGTGCCTGCCTCATACCCGCTGTGCTTGTCTCGGGCGTGACAACTTCACGCCTCTAAAGGTCACGAAGGGGTACTCGACCCACTCCACTGCCAGTCACCTTCCCAGAGCCCATCGACACTCTCAGCTGTCATATCCTTGTTTCTCCTTTCTCATACCTATCCAAATGGATCTTCTCATCCTCTCTTTTGTTGTTAAGGAAAGGTTATTACCCCCCTTATTAAAACAAGGGCTGTTTGTACTGTTTGTACTCATGGTTCAGGAAGTGCAAGGATAAAAGTAGGTACTGTTCGCAACACGGCTTGGTTGTGTTCTCACATCCGTCTACACAGCATATTGCAGGTTCCTTCCTTAAAGATTAGAGGCTGCCTTCTTGAGAAGCTGGAGATACAGAAGCTTACAACAGCCCAGTTCTTCCATATGTCAGCAAGCATTTGTTAACCAACAGCCCATTCTTTCAGTTCAGGACCCATCTGTCCAAGTGCATTTAGAGGAAGAAAACACACCGTTTTGCTTTTTTGTGATTGTGTGTGGCTCCTTCATCTTGTATTAGTCTCTGCTTTTATTGCCTTCTGTTCTCCACCATTAATAGCGAAAGAAGCTCCAACACCCTCTCAATAATTTGTGTAACGTATGTCACTATAGATTACCCCAGGCAGCAAGACTACTACCGTCAGCAGTTTGTGCCCCAGCCTGTGTTTGTTTACGGCACAGTGCCAGCAAGTTCTGTAGTAAGTGGGTGTCTGCGCGTATGTGTGTATAACTGTGTGTGCGCGTGTGTGTGACTCATCTTCACTGAAGCTTTGCTCGTTACCTGTGGAGGCAGATTACTGGAAAACAAAAGACGGCAGCTCAGAGTGATACTGCTCCCTGCACTGCCAAGTCCCAGTGTGTGTCAGAAATGTGTATGTTCTGATCCCCAACCGTTATTTTAATCCGAGATGTGATGTGGGAATCAAGACCCCGACTGTGAGCGTTCGGGCTATAGTAAGAAATCTGAGACATCGGCCCTGGTTTGTCCCGGTCACCAATGGCGATCTGAGGTTCTAGGGATCAGATGGGGGGCAAAAAAAGGAGGGGGGTGGTTGACGGAAACCTATTCCCAGTCACTGTGACCACAAATGGACATGTGGTAAAAGATAGCCACTTTAGAGTGAGAGTGAGTCATTTGATCATGAGTAATCCTTTGGAATTCAAGAGAGAAAGCACTGATTGTTTCAAGAGTGGAATACTGTGCTATCAGTAGCATGCTGACATCAGGAAGCACCTTAAATGGCTTTAGTAGAGAAGTAGCAGACCTGATGGGTGGAGATAATCATGAGTTTGAGTGCATTAACGGTCTTAATCTTCTCAAATACAGTTTTACATACACTGTCATAAAAGGTGGGCTACTGTCAAATGCTTTGACAAGATATTCCTTATTGTTCACACTTATCTTGCCGGGTTTTTATACAGAGGTTTAAAAAAATGTTTGCGGATATGACAAGACCCAGCAACAGATCTGTGAAAGCCGTGTTCTTTTATTATAGATTCTGCGCATTTCCGTCACGGACAAAGACAGGTTCAGATGTTTTTCTTGGAGCAGAGCATCAGTGGTGCTCCTCCTCTCTGCATATGAATAGGTCTGGAAGTGAACAGGCGTTTCTCTGTCTCCTCCATGCCAGGTGCACTCCCAGTCACTGTGAACACGGTGGGAAATGTACACAGTCATGGAGCACGTTCCACTGCAACTGCTCCGGCACTGGATACGCTGGAGCAACGTGCCACAGCTGTAAGGAGAATACATTCAAATCTTCTGCACCCCCATTACACACACACACACACACACACACACCTACTACTTGTCAAAAATCTAAAATATGTATTTACTCCAGGCACGAAGTCAAGGACAGAAGTTTAAAGGACTGGGGAGAGAATGTGTGTGGGGTTGGGTTGTTTTTTTCTGTGTCTACAATAAATCAGTCCCCAAACAACAACTTTAAAAAAAAAAACCCACAAGGTCAAATGCTTATCGGTAATCCACCAGCTACTGGAAGGGCTAGGCCAGTTGATGATGCCTGGTCGTCGATATGGATTATGACAGAGTCTCTAATGATGTGAAAAGCCTTTTTTCTCTGAGCTGGAGTCATAAATTGCATGGAACAAGTCTGGGGTGAAATTAAGCACATGTCACTCAAACCAAATCTCTCCAGTATTTAACACTTTCACACTTGAGTTGCTTAAAAGTGAGAAGACAATAGAAAAAGACTTTATCGTATGCTCTCTGTAATTAGATTTTTAAGAAAAGTGCTGCCAATAAAACGAATGTTATTGAAGTTTTTTTTTTTTTGAGGAAGAGAACGTATGACAGAGGAGACATGATGAAGTCAATGAAATGAAAAGAGTAACGGCATCTAAGGAAATATTAGCAGATATGCTGCACTCAGAAGCTACTTTATTAGGTGTGCCTATACTATAGTTCTAATAAAAGTCGATTGGAAGACCACACATTTCTAACAGCTTTGCAATATTCAGAGACCAGCTGACTAAGGGTGTTGTAATCCATGTAATGCATCAGGCTGAGTGACCTAGTTTGGACCAAGACCAAAGTACTTTTAATAAACATTCAGATATAAATTTTTGCAAATATAGTCTGTGCAGCCATTTTAAACCCAGGCAGTGAGCGTGCTCTTTAACAAGTGCGTATACCCCCCTTTTCCTTGAGAGACTGCTTAGTCAGAGATGCCCTAAATTCAGAGCTGACAGAGCAAGTATGCTAATGCCCAAAGATCTCCTTGGAATGTTTCAATCTCACAGACCTTCATCAAGGTGTGTATCTTCGCCCAAGGGTTGAGTGTTTATGCAGTTCAAAGAGAGAACATGGGTGTATTTATATCTGGGCTCTAAATTGCCGCTAAACCTCCTGCCGCTAAACCTCCCATTATGTAAGACAGGTACTATATTCGTAGACACTGCATTCTGTGTTTTAGCTTCATATGTGTACTTGCAAATGTTTGCTTGTAAGTACACGTTGCACATATCCAGACAAATTAGCCCAAAAAGTCATTCATGAAAGAGGCCACTTGTAATTCAGCGCAGCTGTGCACAGTGTACCCGATTTTCCATCAACTATGGACATACAGCTGTAAAAAGCATGGCAGCCTGTTAGGTGTATTGTGACGTCCCGACAAGACACCCAGTCACAAACGAGGCAGTGTGCTCTCACGCTCTCCCACAGGTACCAATCATAGCTCCATTTTGCAACACACCTCTTCTTCACTTCAAACACCTCACCGTTCCCCTTCACCAGAGTCCTGATCAAACACACTTGTTTCTAGTCACGCTATGGTTACATAAACCCACAGGTCTCTATCACCAGTGCTACGCATTAGCCCGTCAGTCAGTCACCTGTATTCAACTTGTCGGAAACTATTCTCTTGTTCGAGTCTTAACGGTTCAGTTGTCTATGTGCGTTTTAGCTTACTTTTTGCATTTGTTACACATGGTTTGAAATTCAGTTAATATATCCAACATTGCAAATTTGCATGATAAGGGGTACAGTCCTGATCTAGCCTAGGTGTTGAGCCTACAAGGGACAACTCTAGGACACAAGCAGCAGGATCTACTGGATCACTGGAGAGAGATCCTGAAAATCCAGGCCAGCCTGGATGAGCTGGCCAATTGCATAGAGGCATTGTTTGCTTTCACCACACCTGAGTCCAATTACCCAGCATTGGGCTCAAATTGTCTGTCATATCACATCATGATTCCAAAGGTCTCTGATGTGGAATGGAGGGTTGCAAGGCTTCCATACTCAACCATCTCATGAGGAGAGCCAGGACCTGGTGAACCAACCTGTTCTCCATCTCCATTGAAACAGCACTGCTCTGAACATATATAAAACATAGAACATTGTTGCACCTCAAGCACGGCACTCACTCTGTGGTGGACCATGCTTTGGAATTCTGGATGATGGGACAAAGAGGAATTGAACAGGCTTTTCATGTATGGGTTGAAGGAAACCCAAGCTGGGTTGACCTTCTGTGAGGTGGAGGATTCCCTGGACAAGGGACCGAGCAATATATGGCCAGCTCTTTAAAGAGAAACACCTTTCTATTCCCACCTCTGACCATCCATGAACACCAGCAGCACCATTGGGCCCTACCTAGCTCTTCTCAACCCATAGGAAAGAAGAGTGTACAGCTATTTTTGTGTATTGCAAAGGAGCAGATCATGGCTACTCAGCCTGGAATAAGTACCCTCCTGGAGCATATGAATCCAGTGTGCATGGGGAAAAAGGTGAGTGGCAGTCCTCTAGCATGCCATTGCTTTGCTCTGGTGGTGAACATTATGCACTTACAGCAGTCTGCTTGTGTTTCGGTACTAGTGGACTCTGAGGAGATAGCTTGTTTCATGGCTCTCCACATCAAGGCTCAGTCCTAGTCATTTCATATGCTGTGAAAGCACTGGAGAGCCCTGTGGGGAAGGATCATAGTCACACATATCCACTTGAACACCACTACACTACACAGTGAACATCTTTTGTTTTACTTTATCAACTCCCCAGTTCATCCCATCAGCGAAGGGTTACCTTGGGTATGCCAGCACAATCCACTCGTATCCTGGTTTAAAAAAAACACACAATCAAATGGTCACCATTTTGTCATTGACATTCCTTTTTGTTAACACTGGTAATCCTCTGGTCCACCTCTTCTGAAAGCCCTGATGCCAATTCTAGTAAACCAATTCCGGCATCTTACTGAGGTCTGGCAGACCTGTTTAGACCAGTGAAAGCCATTCCACATGATGACTTACCCCCTCACGGGGTGATAGACTGCTATAGAGCTAACTGATAACACAGAACTCCCCTCCCCCCGCATTACATAATACATATTATTATGTAATAGAATAATCCATATTGGAAGTTCTATATCAAGGATTCATTTATCTTTCCACATCTACTGTTTTGGCCAGTTTATTTTTTCATGAAGAAGAAAGCTGGGAGGACTTTGACCATGCATAGATTGTAAAGGTTTAAATGTCATCACTGTGAATGTTCATTACCCATTACCTCTTATACCATCAGATCCCATACAGCTAAAAGCGGTATTTCTCCAAACTATATCCGTGCAGCTCATAAAATCTGATTCAGATCAGGGAAGGAGATGAAGGAAGACACTGGAAATTCCTGAGGCTTTTCTGACAGGCACACCCTAACACATGAAGTACCTTCTTCCAGAATGTCCAAAATTCCCTGTGCCACACTTCTATGGGTTTCACACCATTTGACTGTGTGTTAGACTTCCAACCACCACTGTAACCCTGGAACACACCCACTTCAGGATAACCATCCATCCAATCTGGATTCAAAAGAAGCCAGTGAGTCTGGGAGGAAACACATCACCGCCTCCAACCTGCTGTCACCACGTTCAAAAGAATGGATGAGTGAAAAAATGGACCCAAGGTGTGTTGTCCCCTTCACTATCCAATCAATGAGGTGATGAATCTTGTTAACTTGTATGCGAGTAGCCATGTCTCTCCTATCTTTCATATCTCGACGATCAAGCCTATTGTCTCAGGTCTGGACTTCACATTACACATTGAGTGCATTATTGGACTTAGGAGTATATGGTTACCTGGAAAGGGTGTAGACTGGAGGAAAGGCCTGGGTGCCGGCCAGCCAAATCCTGGACCCAGACCACATCTCATAACTTCACCACGTCCTTCACTGTAGACCCGTGCCTCCGTGTCCAGTGGCCCCTTATGGGATAGGGGCTGTGACAGCACACACCCCATGAATACCAGTCATAGCTCCAATTTGCAACACGACTCTCCTTCGCTTTGCCAGAGTACTGGTCAAATATACCTGTTTCTGATCACGCTAGGACTGCATAGCTAATAAGCTGGCTGCTGAGTGTACACAAACACTTTTTTTTATATGTCCCTGTTAATTCAATGTGACTATAATATTAGATCAATTTATTATTATTTAGTTGCAATCGCGTTGAAGTCGACTGTGTGAAGCCTGTGACCCACTGGCATTACAGGATGCTCTACCGGGTCCTTATTTTTCAGTCACTCTGGAAAGATTAACCAGATTACTCTTCTTCTCATCTGTCTATGAACCATTGTCCAAACAACTCTATAGACTTTATATGTGTCAATTAGGGCTTAGTGACACCATTCAAGATCGTCCATTAGTTCCCATGTGGTGAACGCACGGCTGCCCATGTAACACCTGAGTATCCAGGTATTCAGTTACTTACTACTCTTAAAATGGAGTAACTGTGATTTGCCATCGTAATATAAACTTTCAAATTAAAGCTTTACATTCTGCACTTTAACCTCATAGTCATTGTTTAGCCAGTCTAGGTTGAGCCCATAACAGAAAGCGTGTGAATGGTGAACCAAGCAAAGGAGATAACTGGAAGATTAAAAAAAAACACAGGAAACAACCAACAACAGACCAAAATATGTACAATAAGTCATTGTATTGTTTGGTTGTACAAGTGAGGCTAAGCCCAAACATACCAGACAGACGTCAGAAATTCCCACACAGAAAACAAAGCCAACAAAAAACAAAAACCCTGCACTGCCTACCCAAGGAGCGACTAACTTCCCTACACTAAACAAAAAGGAAACAAACAAACCAAACAAAACTTCCCCAACTCCCTGACTAGCCACAAACAGTAACCAACCCCAACTGAGTTTGTGCTATAAAGTAAAATTGAGTTTTCATGTTGAAGTTGTCAACTGTCTCAGCGACATATCTTTTCTGCCTAAACTTTCACTTGAGTTCCCTGCTCATGCATATTTTTACCTGCTATTGATAGCAAAAAAACTACTAGGCTGTATCTGGTCTGCACTTTAGCCTAATTTTAGCATCAGATTTTAATTAGTCCTCTTCCTGAGTTCTTGCATTCTGCATGTCTTGGTAATTACATTTCTCTTTCCATTATTAATGGTGCTTGGTAATAAGGTCCTGCCCCAAATTAGAGCATTCCAGGTCAGTTAAATAGGACATGCTTGAATGAGATTACAAAAGATAGCACTGATTGTGTCTCAGTGGTTTGATTTGTAATGCTAAATGAGCTTCAGTGTTAATTAGCAAGATGCTAAGACGAACAGGTGGAGATTTTGTACACAGTCAGATGATAACTACAAAGCTACACATGCTCTAAAATGGATGCTGAAATGTCCCTACTGGCTCCCAACGAAGGCAACTGTGTTTCATTAGAACATGAGTGACTTGAGTTGCCATTCCTGACCACCAGATGGTGGTGCCTTTTACAGGGAGAAAAGATAATGGGAAATCATGTTAATATCTAAAGTACAAAACGCTGAAATAAAGCTGAAATAAAGAAACGTGGCCTACCTTGAGCTACGCTTCGAGCAAATTTTGTAAGGTTAATATATGCTGTTTGAAATTTACAGATGGAAAACAGGGAACAAAAGCGTAGTGTGCTTTTTTTTGTTGCTGTTCTTTTGAAGGGGCACAACAGCACCCGACCCATTTGCTGTGGTTCACAGACCTCTATCATCATGTGTGTGGGTTGTTTGCTTCGATTAAAAGCCATTTCCTTTGGAAGCCGAGAACAGTGACAGTCGTCATTTTATTGCTGAGGTTCATTCTTCCGTCGCCTACACCACATCTTCCTGTGTTACTTCCTGGGGGACATCAAATGGCGGTGATGTTTTTTTTTTTTTCCCAGGGGAGTGGCTTTTCTGCCTTTCATTACTAACCAATTGTGACAACACTACTGTGACCTCTGCCAGAGAAGAGAAAGTGCTGAGTTAGGGCACATACAGGGCAACCGTGGTATTCACAATGTCATGTGCTGCCATAGGACTCTGCTCAACCAGATCGTGTGACAAATCATCGCCATCTGGTGGTATGGAGCAATGAAACAACATTTTCTGTTAATTACTTTGCACCCTTAAGCTCATACTTATAATGATTTACTTAACAGCAACTCTGGAAAAGTCCAGTAATTTCAAGAAGAGACATGACAGCAGTCTTTATCATTCTCTAGTTTTACAATTCTCTAGTCTCTAGACACATTATCATTCTCTAGTTTAATTACACTTCTGGGATTTTGACCAGGTTATTATGGATCAAAATGTCCATAGGTATAGTTTTAAGTAATGCATGCAAAAACAGAAATAGATTTCATTTAAAATGACATTTTTTTTCTGATTTGCACATGCTTTGATCATAATTAACTTTCCATTATGTATATCTTGAGTTCACTACTACAAAGCCTTAGTTCTCGCAGTATTAAAACATACAAGTGTAATCCAGTAAAGCTACATGTACCATTGTGGCAAATCCAGTAATCAGCACTGTTGTAACGGTCAAGGAGCAAGCAAGGTCATAGTAAGTCAAATCAATTTTTAGAATCAGTGGCAAACAGTGGGTCAAACCTGAAACGCATACAGATACTAATGCAGGGAACAGCTCAGAAATGCACAGAGCAATTGTTAACACTTAATTATGAGGTTTGGCAAACACTTGCTTTATTAAGGTGTAGTACCTTAATAGTTGCTCAAGGCAGGTCTAGAGGGTGATACCAGGGCCAAGCTGGCATGACACCTGGCTAACCTGGAACGGAGCCTCTCCAGTAGGAGCAGGGTTAATATGTAGGGACATCCAGAAAGCCCAGAGTAGAGCTACCATGACAACAGATAAGAACTCACACCTTGTAAAAACACCAGGGGTTTTCAACCGGCACCCTACTGAGCCACACGGTTTCAAGCTTTTCCCCGCTCCAACACACCTGACCCCAGCTTTTCAGATCATTACCAAAGCTTTAATGAGTCAGGTCAGGTGCAACCTGAACAGACATGAGGCGGCACCCGGTGCTACATCTTTGGCTCTTAAATAAAAAATGGTAGCATAACTTGGATGCAGGAGTTAGTTAGCTTTTAAATTCTGTACCACAGCTGAGCGCTGGACAGATTTCGAAACGCGGTATGTCAGCGGTGAATCCCCATGTGCAGACCTGAGTCATCCACACCGCCTCACCCCGGATAAGCTGGTATGCTCAGGCACGAACGTGGAAGGTGTGTTTGAAGTGCAGTTCAGCTGTCCATGTAGGTTCTATGCTCACATTTTTGTGCATGTAGCAGGCATAAAAAATAAATGCAGTCTTAGCTCAGGTAACACCCCCCCGCCCCATCCTTTTCACCCCATTCAAATTCATGCAGTTTAGTTGACACACATTACTGTTTGATCTCAAAAAAAACAGGCTCCACATAGAGTGACTAATAAGAACTGTTGCAATTAATTATCATTGCTCTGAAATACATTTTCATTATGAGGTGTCAGCTGTTAGACGCTTGGGCGTTTTATGGAGGGCGCTCGTTTGTCATGGCACTGGGAGTGACTGGGATTTTCTATCTTTGGCAGCCATCTACGAGCCTTCATGCGAGGCCTACAAGCACCAAGGCAACACGTCGGGGTTCCATCACGTCGACGTGGATGGCAGCGGACCGATCAAGCCCCAGCTAATCTACTGCAACATGTCAGGTAAATGCCACTCAACACACCGGGTACAGAGCGTTCTGTTCATTTAAAATTCAGTATTCCTTAAGTCAGCATCGAATTCTCTTTTAGCTGCATATCAATGGCTGGAGAGAAAAAAAAAATGAACTGGGAACACTCGATTTAGATTTGCGGTGCTTGTGTTACCTTTGCGATGCATGGAAGAGTACTGTAATTTAGGAAATGATGTCGCTGTCCACAGCTTGTCAAAATAAAGGTCACGTCACTGCATCCTGGGCCCCAGGGCTCGGAGGGTGACGCTTTTATCGGAAACATCTCATTCCCTCCCCACCTCGTTCTGGCCTCGTTATCATTTGCATAATTGCATCTAATGACTCCCCTCTGCCTCTCCGGCAATGCTCTCCCCACAGATAAAGCGTGGATGGTGATCCAACACAATAACACAGAGCTCACCAAATTAAGAGCGTCCTCAGGGATAAGTCAGCATTTAGCCTATTTTAACTATTCCGCCGATGCCGAGCAGCTCGGGGCCATAATTACCCAGGCCGAACACTGCGAGCAGGAACTCTCCTACCACTGCAAAAAGTCACGGCTCCTAAACACACCAGGTAAGCCCTTTTTATTGAGAGTATCGATCACCTCTCCCTAAAAAAGGTCAGGCTTATTAAAGGGGAACAAAAGAACCTGCTCAATCTACAGTCGCTCTCGCATAGCCTAAAAGCAGACAACAAAAAAAACTGATCATTACGTGTTTTGTTTCGCCGACTCATTTAGCTGCTGGGAGTGTTTTTTTTTTTGTTTGTTTGTTTTGTTCCTTTAAGGACGAATTGTTCATTTACCTTTTCACTGTATCTCTTGAGTTTGTTTATCATTTATTTATTTTGTGGGGGTTTAATAATGGGCGACAGTGGTCATGGTCTATTAGAGGTCGAGTAACTCGATAACTGGTCTTGCTGGCCTCTAAATAAACAGGACGCCCAAGCACTCTGCAGACCTGCTGTAAATTGCTGTCCATTAGTTGTCTCATTACTGAAGATGCTGATGGGCTAAGAAGAAAGACAGTGTCAGACATAAATAAATAATGTTCCAAATGCCAAATGAAGAGTAATGGAGGTTGGTGAGTGCACGGTTCTCATGAAACCCTGACAGGCAAGTTTAGACGGCTGGATGTGAGCAGATCAATGCCGCTCTCTCTCCCAGTGTTTTCAAAAGCAAGATTTCTGCTCAGTGTTTAGGGCTTTAAGTTGAGGCTTCTTGTTCGTGCTAGCTGTGTTTAAACTTTGCTTGCGTATTTACTAAAGCACATCCCCGCCATCCTCAGTACTTCCCAGTTCATGCCGTACATTCATAATATTGCGTTGAGTCTGCATGTGATCAACCGAAAAAGCCGCTGGGGTCTTCCTACATCCTGGCAGTGCTTTTCGAAGGCCTGCCTAACCGTTGCCTTATGGATGCCGCAGATGGGACACCGTTTACCTGGTGGACGGGCCGTTCAGGGGAAGCCCACGCCTACTGGGGAGGGGCGCTACCGGGCAGCCAGCAATGCGCCTGTGGTCTCCTTGATGACTGTGTGGAATCGACGCGATTCTGCAACTGTGACAGCGACCTGGATGACTGGTACCAAAACCGGCCTTGGATGCATAGCTCCCACAGATCCAAATCCAATGATTACTGGGGCACAGCAACAACTGCTGGGGCGCTATCAAAATGATCGCTATGCTCAGAGCTAGCCCGAGGGGGTGGGGGGGCGGGGCCGGGGGTGTGGCTACAGTGGTCAAGTGCTTTTTGCGCAGTTCAAGATTGGAGCTTTAAAAATTCCACTGTCAGAATTCATTGTCTTTTTTTGTTGGAAGTATGATGACACATCAGTATTTTGGAGCTTGGTTAAGTTATTGTCATTCGCACCTATAACTGTCTGTATGTGTTCTGGTTTCATACCGGACAGGGTGAACGACTCAGGTGTCCTCGCTCATAAGGATCATTTGCCAGTCAGAGTTTTAGCCGTGGGCGATATCAACAGACCAGGCTCTGAGGCAGCGTATAGAGTGGGTCCCCTCCAGTGCTACGGTGACAGTAAGTGCTCTCATCAAACATGGTCCTCAACATGGTGAAAACCAAAGCTGGTCATTCAGTCAGGCAGAGTGCCAACATGTTCACTTTGTGCCTCTGCAGTTACCACTCGTAAGGAGTGACCACAATGTAAATGGTGGCTCAGGGTTTTTGAGCTCCCAGTGGACCTTATTGCCTTAATGCCATCTTCCTTCAGAGGGCTTTTGGAACGCGGCCTACTTCAACAAGGAGACGTCTTACCTCCACTTCCCTACATTCCATGGTGAGCTCAGCGCTGATATCTCTTTCTTCTTCAAGACCAACTCTTCCTCCGGTGTGTTCCTGGAGAACCTAGGAATTAAAGATTTCATTAGGATCGAACTGAGCTGTGAGTATACCCTACCTCCCATCCCCCACACCCCTCCCTTATTTGTGGGAAAATTCTGCTTCCCTGAGGTAAACTTTCTCCTGAAGGACATACAGTTCTCTTCCTCTTTTGGTCACATAAAGGCAAGCAGCTGAGAGACAGTCAAAGTGCTTTTAGTATAAAGTTGTCTCAAGCAAAACTAGGCCACTAGAAAACATATACAATCGTGTATACTTTGAGTCTTCTTTTCATGTGTTTGTGCTTCTTTATTTCTCCACCATTTACAAAATATTCGCTGCTCTTATTACAAAAGGGAAAAAACGATCTTGCGATGCCGCCACATGAATATAACATTCTGAGACGGCGCTCTGAAGAGAAATTGCGGCATTGATACGTGCCACATGCTGGAGGTCCTGTTCTGTGCTGTTTAACGAGATCCACTTGACCATCTACAGTTCTTTACCTAGTTCGTATAATCCCCATGGTCTCATAGCAACTCAGCTGCCACGCGAGTCATTACCCTCATGACAATCTACATCTGCTGCCGAGATATTCTATAGTGTTTGGTTGCATGAGGGAAAAAAAAAAAAAAGATTAAATTCTTCGTTCACAACAGGCCCAAGTGATGGATGAATGGAGCACAGGGGAAGACCCAGACGGGGCCCGAACGCTCATTCTTCCATAATGACAAATCCTTTAGCTGAGAGAGCTCAATTAACCTCTCATTATGTTCTCACTGAGTCAGGAGTCTGGGGAGGCTGGCTGCGCAAGGCGCTAACCCAGAACAGTCCGTGGCAGAAGGCGAGATCCAACAGCGGTCGCCGTGAGCGCGGTCGCCATGAGTGCAGTTGCCGCGAGTACGGTCGCCATGGGCGTGATCGAATCAGCAGTGGCTTGTGGCCTCTCTGCAACGCTTCCACACCAGGCCACCACCACCCACCCGCAGTACAGACGTAGCCATGGTGATAACTCGGACACACCCCTTCCCGACGCAGGCTCGAGCCTCCACAGCACGGCCATGGCGTTCGGCACCCAGGTTTCACCTGCCGTGAATAACGACGAGGCAGTAAGACACGCTCAGCGTTTTTCACACTGCTGCCCAAGCTGTCAGGGTTGCGGAAGACAGAAGCCAGACCTTCTCAGCGCGGGAGAGGCCACCCTTCATTAAAACGCATTAACAGACATACGTGTACTGCAGATTGGACATCAAAACGATCTGGAACCCAGGAAGACTGCTGAACATACGTACAGAATGAAAAGACTAGTTCCTTCAGAAATGCATTCTGGGGGGAAGATGAATATAAATTATTGAAAGGCGCCGGAAGGCGTGTATCTCCTATGGATGGCTACTACAAACAAAAAGTAGTATATTTCTCGTTGAATGATAGTTTTTTTTTCTTCTTTTTAATAATGACGATCTTAACATTTTCTCAACGAGCATTGAGGCTGAAACTGACTTTAGAGGAGAGCCCAAGGTAATATGGACCTAACTGCTTAATTCTGTTTGGGAAATTGTACAGCGGAGCTAAGTGTGCAGGCTATAAAAAGTGTGAAGTTTCTTTCATCTCTCACTGTAAATCTTGAGTGTCAGGGGGGTTCACATCAAGAGACAGATTAAAAAACACACGCTGAGATTAAAGACTTTGTGCTTTCTGTTCTTGAACCTGCCACTAAATCTTCCCTTCCCAGTGTTAATTTCAAGTCACTACACAGCTCCTGTCACTCATGAAGAAAAAATACCCCGATTTCTCCTTTGACTCATTTCTCATGTTTTTGATAATCACGTCTTATTATCCTAACAAAGCAAAGTAATTACCCACCCACATTTAAAATGAACCCTGCTTTATACATGCAGAGTACAAGAAAAATCTTTATAACGCAACTATTGACCTGTTAAAATGTATTTACAATTCACCACTCTGTGAGACCATTATGGTTCACACCATCCTCTCACAAGAAGATCTGTCCACCTTTCCCAGCCCCAACCGAGGTCGTCTTCTCGTTCGATGTTGGGAACGGGCCCTTGGAGGTGCGGGTGGAGACGCCGACAGCCCTGAATGACGATCGCTGGCATCACGTACGGGCAGAGCGGAACGTGAAGGAAGCATCGCTCCATGTGGACCACTTCCCCCGTGCCTGCCAAACTGCCCCGGCTGACGGACACATCCACCTGCAGCTCAACAGCCAGCTGTTCGTAGGTAGGATGTGTGGAGCTCACTCACGCCCAGTAAGACTGGCTGGACACAAATCACTGGCATACCAGCCTGACAAAACGAACGCATTGCTCTCACTGTGGGGTTATAGTTTATAGTGTTACAGTAAAACCCGGATGGTAAAATGAACATTTGCGATTTTACAACGAATTAACACCTTTGTCACATCTTGTGATTCTCATATAGTGTTTCTAATACAAGCTTTTTTTTTGGTACTGAAAAAGTGTCAAACACTCATAAATTATCAAGTTATTTTTCTACAGGCCACTGTAGTCTTGTTTAATGAACTAAAACAACAAAATAGTACAAAATAAGATGTCTACTAAGATGTTGGATAACTCAGAAGTAAAGAACATTTAAAACACAAAGATAAGCATTAGTTTCAAAGCACAGAATTGTAAATGAAAATGTAATCAAAGGAAACATCATAAAATTGTAATCAAAATGATCCTCGGCCTTTTTTCAATTAAAAAAATGAAACAAAGAAAAATTACAAATGGGTGATCGTGAAGCGTATTCATGTCCCATCATGAGCAGATTACCAAAATATTTTAAGTATAGGATTGGTGCGACCTCAGATGACCTTTCAGCACAGAGGTAAGTAAAAATGCTAAAATGCTGCATTACACAGGACCAAAGAATTAAATAACCTAAGCAAAACAGAACGTAAATGTTAAAACAGAATATGAGTCAGCAAGAATAAGTGGCCTTCAATTTCTTTCCCTAACATAGTCTTGAACAAAATAGTTTAGGGTTTTTTTCAAATTATATTCAAATTAGGGCTGTGTAAACATTTTAATGCACATGATTAACTTGAATATAAATCTATCCTTTTTAATGCCATTAAGGTAAAAAGGGTAAAATACTTTAAAACTGCATTAATTCCTCTTCATGCCATTTTGCATTTTGGTACCTTTAGGATATTGAGGAGATTAGCTTAGCCGCTTTGCTACAATTGCTATAGTAACAGCTGGAAAGACTGTGACCCAAGAAACCTGAAGATAGCTAGCATTAGCTACAACAAGCTTGGTATATTTGGCGTGTTGACTTTTCTTGATGAGAACTGGTCAGTTCTTGATCCCATGAGGCTCAAAACATAGAAAGCGGAGTGCTGATGTCCTTATCATTTCCACAGCAATCGAGTTTCATGCAAAATACAATCACAGAGAAATTCTGCTCCATACCCCTGATTAGCATAGAGAAGACGAGAGACAAGAAACTTTGAGACTGAGAAAGGCACCTCTTCCTTGTCTGGATGACACTGGATAGTGGAGTTATTGTATAAAATTTATGTTGGTGATTAGTGTAGCAATTAAATTGATGATTACTGAAAGGTTATCTGTTTCACTAAACGTTTATATAAAATTAATTGGGAGGTAATCTGAATGTTTTACCCCCTGTCAGTTAGACAGGAAGCATGAGTACAAGGAATAGAATAATATACATTAAAACACACAAAAAATTCTGATAAATCAGTTGCGTCTTAAACATTAAATGAAATATTTCCAGATCTCTTACCTTTCATCTGTTTCTTTACTGACAATTGACAAGTTGCTACCCTGCAATAAATAAGGCAAGAATGACTCTCACTGATATGTACAGCCAGAATATAGTAATCCCATACCAAATTAAAGAAACAGTTATACCCCTTGATAGATACTGATAACAGTGCCATACTTCCTTGCTAACTCGTTCAAGCCGTTTAAAGGGCCGGTCTTTCCACTCCAATTGCTTTTATCGCCCTAAGTGATTATACTCTCTGAGGATCGTAGTTATGAAAAATAAACCCCTAGGAAAACAAGCCAGGATGATGATACCTAATCTGAAGCCAAATATAAAGGATCTGTGTACTGCTCTCCTCCAATGTACATCAGCATTAGTGGAAAAACAAACCAGGAGCGAGTCCATCTGCCAAAGACAAACATAATGATTATAGACCATGCTGACGAAGAGCAGCTCGGCAGGTGGTTGAGAACAGCTATTGGACTTGATTAATCCACAATCTTTTGAGAAGGTCTGGGTTATCGTGTTATTGTGGTCAAACAGATTTGAAGTCTAGGGATGACGGATTTCATCTTTTCCCATGATTCATCTTTCTCCCTGTTTCGGTGGGGTGCGATGACCACCTGACTTTAGGCCACACAAAAGCTTCAGCTAACGCGCTGTGTTTCTGCTAGAACGCATGAATTCACTCGTTAGTATTGAAAAAAGGGTACTATAAAGGTGGAGCTGATGTGCATACGTTATATCTTTTGAATAGCCCATCATTCATACTGCTGAAATAGCGGCATTCAGAAGGCAATGTTTTCCCTCTAGCAATTATCATACAAAGGACGTTGAGGTGCTGAATGGGCTGACAGAACTTTTGTTGCATTTGTTTAGAACAGGCTCGCCCAGACTCAAAGAACAATCGTCATTCTTCCATGGCTGAACTCTCCCGAGGAGTTCTCGGCACGGAGAGAAGAGACAGGGCGATGGGCGTTTGACAAAAGCCAACTTTGCTGTACGCGTCTTTCCCCGCCCCGAAACTTGGCTTTCATTGTGCTGTCATTTCAAATGGCTTTCGCCCGGCGCTGCTAAGCGCCGACAGCTGCGTGCTCTCGGTGAACGGCGGGGCGGCGATGGGTAGCACCAATCACGTTGTCATCGAGAGACATAAAAAGAGGGGACAAAAGACAGAGGAAGTGGTGGAAACAGTGTATCTTTTTTTTTCCTTTTTTTATTTTTCTTTTTCTGGGTCTTTAGGAGGGACTGCCTCGAGGCAGAAGGGCTTCCTGGGATGCATCCGGACGCTGAAGCTGAACGGGAAGACCCTGGATCTGGAGGAGAGGGCCAATATCACCCCCGGAGTGCGGCCGGGCTGCCCAGGGCACTGCAGCACCTATGGGGGTCTGTGTCAGAACCAGGGTCACTGTGTGGAGAGGCACAACGGTTTCACCTGTGACTGCAGCGCTTCGCCGTACTCAGGAATGTTCTGCCACAGAGGTGAGT
Organism: Sternarchorhynchus goeldii; assembly: GCA_028565775.1. Lineage (NCBI taxonomy): Eukaryota > Metazoa > Chordata > Actinopteri > Gymnotiformes > Apteronotidae > Sternarchorhynchus > Sternarchorhynchus goeldii. The sequence goes on from JAOXYF010000015.1 coordinate 13,727,629, forward strand.
AGAGGAACAGATGCTTCATCAGTTACTGCTGACCTTAAAGGTTCTGCATGGTACAACCAGACAGCAAAAATCAACATCAGCGAGACAACAGCAAGAGAGTATCTTTAAGTTGGGTGTGTCGTACAGAATCCACTGGAGACCATTTTTAAAAAATCACCTCATCAAAAAATTCTAAGACTTATATGAGATAAATGGATTGTATGAAACAGCTAACAGATAATGAATGCCTAATCATCAATTATGGGTATCAGGCTATGATACCCAATTCTATTTTGCTTTCACTTATTCTAAGCATTCGCATTTTTGAGTGGAGTTATCATTCTACGCGTTCACATTTTTGAGTGGAGTTATTATTCTGGAGCAAACAGTACTGTAATTGTTTGTTCGCCATTCCTGATTCTCACCCTAGCGCCGGCCACGACAACTAAGATTTTGCTGTGGTGTTTCCTCAGAGGTTTCCGCATACTTCAGACCGGGCACCTCTGTCACCTACACGCTCCGGGAGCCGTCCGAGTCGAACGGGAACATCAGCGCTCAGTCCACATATTCGGACCTTACGCTGCGAGGGGAGAACGTCTCTCTGAGCTTCCGCACCAGCCAGACACCCGCCCTGCTGCTCTACGTCAGCTCCTACCACAGAGAGTACCTCGCCATTCTCCTGAACAGGAACGGTCTGAAACCTCGCTAATCCACCACCCCCTTTCACCCACACCCCGCCCACCTCATTTCACTCGATGCAGCTTAAACGCGTTTGTTGGGATTAGAGCAGAAGCCTCTGGGTGTCTGAAGGCACGGGCTTGTCTCCCACCACCACCGCTCTGCAGTTCTTGGAGAGAAAATTACTTTGTGCTCCGCTGAAGTTCATGAAAGGGAGAAACAGTAAAGCTGCAATTTGTGATACATTGCCTAGTATTGCATTTCAAGCTGATAGCATACATCTGCTAACAATATTTAATGATGGAGAAGTTGCTTTTGGGGTAGGGCAGCAACCTTTTGGATTTAATAAGTTTGATCATTTAGACTAGATCGTTAGTGCTTTACACGATCTGTGCAAAGCTCTCTACTTGTCTCGCTTTCTCCATCTCCCTCCCTCTCTCTCAAGTCACGATGTCTCAGATTCCTTCAAATAGAAGCACTTCCAGTCGCACAGGCACCAGAACATCATCGGACCCAACAGTCAATGTGGGCAGCTCGATGCATTAGTGTTACCATGGCGACACCGCAATTGACAGCGCATGGTATTAATACCTGTTAGTCCAATTAGGGAAAAAGTTCTAGACAGTTTGCAGGTCCCCAGAGTTCCGTCCTGACAGCTAGCAACTCCTACCCGTGTTAGATGTTTCCAACGACATGCGCTCTCTCGAGGGTCGACCCACTCAACAGACATGAGAGAGTCTGCTCTGCACTATTTATGTTGAAGTCTCATTGCAAGAGCGCTCCACCAAAGTGCGCCAGACCTCCCGCTTCTACTCAGACTGACGAATACAGCAGATGGTAATTGATTGTTTAATCAACAGTAGCTGTAGTTTTAGACGTTAACCTGAAGCTTTGATGTTGAGATGTTGGTATTGCCAAGGAACACGAAGCCCTAAGCTGGAGGGTGTTTATATCGCTTTTGGATTCGTTGTGCAGGATTTTTCCTCTCTCTCCATTCTTATTTCGGTGTGTGTTAATGAAGGGGACACGGACGACTAATTCCCTAAAATTATGAAAATTAATTTGTTTTAGTATGCGTTATTGATAGAGGATTAAATATTAATCCTCTTAAATGACAACTTTGTAGTCCCATAAATACTATCTCCTGTTGTTGCATGTTAATGTTCCCATCCTGGCATGAACAGCAGAATCGCAGTTGATTTGCTGTGACTGTTTACGGTGCCACTGGCTTTGATGCAAGAAACGGGATGCTCTGTACTCTTGAAGGTCAACTGGATGTCAAGTACAAGTTGCAGAATAACAGAGAGGCTGAGGTGTTTCGATCGAACACGAAGAACCTAGCGAATGGGCAACTGCACCATGTGTCGATCAGGAGGCATGTGGAGAGCCTCAGTGTTCAGGTGGGAAGGATATGTCATACATTTCTGCCAGATATCGAGACCATGTGTTTGACAGCTAGTTTTAACCTTTTAATGAACTATAGCTACTATATAACTGTTTAAATATACAAATTATTGTCATGTAAATGCTGGTGTGCATTAAATTGTAAAGGGGGTATTTGCTTTAACAGTGAACTGTTGATACAAAGCAAGGTGAATCCATGCTTTCATGTTATTTACACCAAACTCTGACCCGACTATCGAATAGTCAGAAATCGAGACTCATCAGACCAGGCATCGTTTTTCCAGTATTCTGTTGTCCAATTTTGGTGAGCATGTGTGAACTCTAGCCTCAATTGCCTGCTCTTGGCTCACAGGAGTGGCACCCCGTGTGGTCGTCTGCTGTTGTAGCCCATCTGCTTCAAGGTTCGACGTGTTGTACATTCAGAGAAGTAACAAGTGGTTATTTGAGTTACTGTGGCCTTTCTGTCAGCTAAAACCAGCATGGCCATTCTCCTCTGACCTGTGCCATCAACAAGGAATTTTCACCCAGAGAACTGCCACTCACTGGATAGTTACTCTTTTTCAGAACATTCTCTGTAAACACTGTACTCGGACCAGCATGACCAGCTATACTAGATTCAAAGATGCTTAAATCATTTTTCTGATGCTTGGTTTGAACTTCAGCAGGTCATCTTGACCATGTCTGGATGCCTAAATGCTCCAGGTTACTAACATATGATTGACTGATTAGATAATTGTGTTAACGAGCAGTTGGCTGTTGGATGAGCAACTGTGTGTGTATGTGTGTGTGTGTGTGTGTGTTGTATTATATAACATATACATGTATTATATAAAGGTGTTTATATGGTTGATTATTTATATGCTCACCTCCTACATTGTGAGGTTGACTATTTTATGTGAGCAATGGGGTAATTGTCATGCACGGTTTATCAGCCAGCCTCTACCCTGGTTTTGACCACTAGGCCTCCGGTGGCTGGATTTGTTTTGTGCATTTGTTTGGGGTTTTTTTTTTGCATTTGTTTTGTGCCTGGCTGATCATCCCTGCCACACTGGCGTGATCAGAGCTTGGTTGTTTGTCGCTGGCACAAGAGTATCAGACTCGGCAGTGTTGCTGGAGATTTAACATGTGTCCTTGCACAACTGAGGCTTAAATGACCCTCTGATCAAAAGCTAATGATGGCAGTTGAAACAAATTATACATGGTGCCAAAGATGGGCTCCAGTCATTAGGGGAATATGCTGAGCCAAAATTAGGAACGGAGAGCATGTTGTGGCTCGCCTAGTACAAAAAAAACCACAATGCATTTTGCAAACGGAAGCAAACGCTTCTACACCCTTTCAGCTGTAGCTGCTCGGTGAGCAGTCAGCTGTCCTTTAGCCACAGCCTCTGCAGTGCTGAAGTCAATAGGCAATCTGCTCCACTGAGCTGAAACAAGCCCCAGCCAGAGTGGTGCTCAGCAGATAACCTCCAGCAATTAGTCTAAGCCTTCATGATAATCGCATTCGAATATGTAAGCCCAGCTCGGAAATCGTTCCTGACACGAGCGTTTCCCACCCTGCAGCCCTCTTCCCGCGGAGCAGCGGGAGGCAGGCGCAACTCGCGACGCTACGTTTGAATGTCTTTGAAGAGCAGGTTTAATTAAAAACAATGCTCACCACGGAAGAACGGTCTCCTGATAATTCGAAACACGAAAGTTGCCAAAGCCCTTTTCCATTTGACGGTCCTCTGTGTTTAACTGAAGTCGTTTTGCATCCCTTAGATTGACCACAATATGAGGGAAGACTTCAACCTGTCATCAGATGTTGATTTCAACGCCATCAAAGCCATGGTTATTGGGAAAGTGCGTGGTGAGTAAGAAGAGTAAAACCAGTGAGTGCTGGGTTTGGCTAATAGAGAGTGCTCAATAAATATGCTAGAAAATGCTTTCAGGTACCTGCTCTTAACCTATTCTGTGCTGTCAGATACAACCTGGAGAAGGGAGGAGACGCTGAGTGCTGACCTCAAAGAAACGAGTGTGGACTCTCCCTGTAATTGATTATGTGTTATTATGTGCGTGTTGGAGCTATGTTCCTAAAGCCAAAGGCATCAAGGACTCATTTGTGGCATTAAGCAAGCACTGAACACAGGGTTGCCAGGTGTGTTTCCAAAACCAGAACCATGATGACGGAGTTAGAAATAGGTTTTAGTGATGTTCAGGTCCACAAAATTCGAGCAATGGCAACATCATTTGAGCTCCTAAACTAAGACCAATTGAACGGTTGAGTTAAAATGAGATTAAGGAAGAGCAGACCCAGACCGTGATTGAGTCTAAACCCAGACTAGAAAGGACTCTCTGGTGATGATTTATCATTAGCACTTCCAGTTCCAATATTGTTTTTGTTTTTTTACATCTCCAGCAGTGCTGTCATCTGTGGATGCTTGTGTGCTAGAACCACTGATGTCTAGATTGTAAAACGTCTACCATGTTGTTTTAAGTGATGTTTGCTTCAGAGGGTTGTATGTTTTTTCTTCATTTTCTTTACACATTTTTCATCCTTGTGGTCTAACTTAATTTGTCCCACTGATGTAAAAGGTTAGAATCTTTTTGGAGGTGTTCTAGATGGTGGTTGGGACTTGCTAGTGCTGTTTACTTTATCATCTGACAACTTTTACAAGTTACATGTTTCCACATAGAAAAGTCTTTAAAACACAAGGTTGTTCCTGATCAGCTAAATTACAATTCAATGGCTTCCTTTCATGATGGAAAATATTCTGCTGCCATCTGCTGTAGTTTTGCTTGGTGGTCCAACAGTATGTAACAGCTGCTGTTGTTGATTTCAGCGCCTTAAAACAGACAAAATGTTTATTAAAATGTCTGAGATGGCTGACTAGATTTTGAAATACATTTTCAGTTCCAAAGTTCAGGAATGTAGTGCCTACATAAAAAGAAGCAGTTTCATTGTCCTCAGTCCTCCATGGACCTCAATACTGTGTGAGTGTAACACTGTTTCCAACAATGCAGCTGACCAAATTACATAGATTCCCTCATCTGGCTTGATCTGGTTTAATGGGTGTGCAGCCAAAGCCGCGGGGAGGGCGTCGCTTTCAGTGGCCGCCACACCATTTAGGCACAATCTTCCTTGTGTTGTTAGCATGGGCCCGGAAGCGAATTACCCATAAACCCCATGTAGTTATAGCGTGTCATCTCAGGGATTAGAGAGCCAGCATGTAAGCGGATTCTCTGTCATTCCCAGCAAAGCTTTCCATCGATCATGCCCCGCCCCGAACTGGCCTGTAATGAATACAGAATCAAAAATGAAACATGTATGAAGTGCTTCAGCAGTATGCACCAGTGTTGAGCTTTTCTGTCAGGACCTGTATTCATAAAACATTCTCAGTGTTGTAGCACTGACCTGGGAGCAGTTTTCAAGACTATGGTCCACCATAAATGAGGGAGAAATCTGATGCTGCTTGTTTTATTAGAAACAAGTAATATATCAGCTAGAAGCAAATGTTAGAAGTACTTCCTATCATTCTTGGAAGAACAGAGTAAGGGAGCAGTGTCTTGCTCTGCTGTAAAGAGATTGAAGGTGATGACACTCCACTAAGATTTGTTACTAGAGGTCTAGACCAGGAGGCAGTAACATGAAAATACACATTTTAAATCTCTATTTACTTTGTTTACACAATCTTTTTTTTTGTAATGTGCAAGAACCTTCAGATAATTCCTCATGACGGAAATGTTTTTTTGTTTTTTTGCCCTATCATAAAAAAGAGATGCCTGAAAGGAATTATTCAAGAAGAAATATTTGTAGACAGTAAAGCTGAGCTTTACAAACTGGCTTTGAAATGCGTGGTATGTGTCTTATGCTCTCAGGATGAGGAGTTGAGACAGTGTGAGTCACTAAATGGGAGCTATTTCAGTTCAGGAGGGGTATACTGAAATGAATGATGTTTATGCCCCACACGAAAAAAACCATCTTATTCAAAACCACTGTGTTGCCTGTTCAGGTGCTGCCAATCGAGGTTACAACATTAACTGCAATAGTTAAGAGTACTGTACTTGAATTTAAAAATTAAAAAGGCACATCAATGTCATTTCTCAGTGGGTTTTCTCTCACTCGCCATCTTTTCTTTCTCTTTCTCTCTCTCTCTCTCTCTCCTTTCTATCTGTCTCACCCACTCACTCATATTCAATATGTCTTTCTGTCTTTCCTTTTGTCTATTTCTATCCGTCGTTCTCTCTCTCTTTATGCGCAGAAGCAGATGAGCTGGATCCAGAGATAGCCCGGCTGAATTCCCTGGGCTTCACAGGTTGCCTGTCAGTCGTACAGTTTAACGGTGTGGCTCCACTGAAAGCGGCGCTGCTACCTCCGCACACCAGTCCTGTCACTGTCACGGGGGCTCTGGCCGAATCCAGCTGCGGTTCCTCTTCCTCCTCCTCCTCCTCCTCATCTTCCTCCAGCCCCTACGCAGCAGAGACCACCCACTCACTCTTGGGTAAGGCTGGCCTATTCACTAGTCCAACTTTCAGACAAGCTTACATTATCCACTTAAATAAATCACAGCTTTGCACGCTCAAGGGTACGAGATAGTTCTGCACAAAATTCCAAAGCACACAAACATGCACCCTGTACTGTTAAATTTAGTTGCTCTAACCCTTAAAAAAAAAACTGTCATCAGTGGCTCACTGAATGCTTCCACGTCTCTAATTAAATTAGTAACATAATGATTCAAACGTGGCCTATCAGTTTATTAATCTGCATGAGAGAGAATTGAATTTGCATAATCTTTCTTCTCTCTATTTCCACTTTCACGCTCTGTCGCGTTTTCTTGAGCTTGGAGATGTGCTGCTCACCGAACCGCCTCCTCAGAATGACGAGTGTTTGATTCACCCTGATGTTCTGTCTCTCTCTTCTGTCTCTCTGCTATAGATCCTTTCAGTACTGTAGACACAGGCGAGCCCGTAGTCTATGCAATCAGCAGTGACTCAGCTTTGATTGGAGGTAACCGCGATCCAAGTGCAATGTGCTCATTTTGATTCAATAATAAAATGACCGCCGTGGCGACTGTTGCCCGGGAAATTCTGACGTCTTATTCCCGAGGGGTCGTCTGTTTGCTTTTCGGGTGCTGTAACCCCACCCCCATCTCCCACCCCACCCCCATGCCAGCCCCTTCAACTTTCCCCATACGTCTGCTGCACTTCCCATGGGCAGGTCGGTCCAAAGAAGGAATTGCAATGCTGAGCCTCCTAAGTTGTTTATTACTGACTCCAAAGTTTTTATGAGCAAATAAGTTACTCATTTATATTCATTCATTTTCGGTTTAAACATAGACTTCGTGTATTTGAAGTGGCTCCACCTAAAAGATTCTTAAAACCATTTTAAAGTGAAAGCTAAACATAAAAATGTTAAGACAGGGACAGGATCTGCTTTTATGTTGGCTCAATGCAAAATATGCAAAGTTATCTGTACATACAAATACATAATGGACACCAAAACTAATTAAATGTTTAAAGAAATTATTTGCTGATTAAGGAGCATTTACTACTTTCTTCAAATGTTTTATCCTTTTCAGAACCAAAGTAATGTGGCATTAAATTGGGTAGAGATGTATTTTGGTAGTTCAATTAGACATTTCTTTTACCTACCATAATTAAATGTGCCATGCTTAACTGAATTCAGAGAAGAACATTTTTGCAAATGCCTTCCTATGACAGCAGGTAAAGCTGATCTGCAGTAATTAAGCTAAATTGCTAAGCTAAAAATCTATATGCATGACAGGGCCTTGATGATGTTGTATAAGACCGAGTGAGTTGCTTTGAAAGTAATCTGAATTATTCTGCTCGATTTCACTAAATGATCGTGTGCATTTTTCATTTTAAGATACACAAAAACAAAAATCGGAATTCATGAAACTTCTAAACCTTTATCCAGGGAAATATTTTCAAGTTATTGGACAAGTTATGTTCATTCACTGAATTAAGTAATGTCTGATTGATAGTTGCACTATGTGCTACCTTAAATATCTACAGCTAACAACAGCGGTACAGTTCACCTGAAAAAGCAGTCCATCTGATATATCGGAATTCATTTTAAAGTCAGTTCACATTAGGAATGAAAAAGCTGTTTTTCACACAGAATGGAACAAAGCAGTTAAATGACATTAATACCCATTCTTAATTATGTCAATTATATCAATTTCAGTTAAATGAAATGAGTAACTCCTGAACTACAGTGCCTCTAGTCTTAGATTTCTGGGTCAGAATTTTTTTTTTTTCTAGAACAGTCTGCACGAGTCTTTCTGAATAACCTCACCTAAAGATTGCTACATTCCACTGGACTCATCATGATTAAGTAACTGCATTTGTTATATTGTTTGTGATGTTTTAAACCTTTTCCTCACTCTCCTGTTCATTTATGTAACATCCCGTCTAACAGCTATATAACGTTCAGCGCTGGCAGTAGTTTACCAGATTAGTGTTAGTTTTCTATATCATTGCTCACCATCTTCTGGCTGGTCAGAGAGCTTCTGGCTAATATAACTGCATAAAGCTTTTGGACAGAGCCCACAGTCTGGTGTTGCCCAGAGGAGCACAGGCCTTTTCAACCATCCTCTGTACACTTGCTTTGTGACCATGTCTGTTGTAATATAAAAAGCTCAATACAAATTATATCAATTTCAGTTAAATGAAATGAGAACTTTATTTGGAGCTTTGAAAGCATACTTTGTGCTAATAGGTAGATCAAATGAGGTTATTCTAACCCAGCCGTTTATTGTTATAGATGTTAGAATGCAGGTTTGAGTCCTCCTTAAACGCTTCATTCAGCTGTTTTACTCCATTGTGTGTGAAAACTGGGATGGTCTGTTATTTTCACTGCCTTCAAAATGAGATTAAACAAATCAGGTGAATGGCACTGAATTGCCGTCCTCTCCTTACATTGTGTGTGTAGATTAGAATGCAAAGTGGTGAAGCTGTCGTTGTATCTCCAGAACAGTGTCGCAGAGCAGCCATCATGAAACCAAGGATTGCCAAATGAATTGAAGGTTTATTTTACCACAGAACATTTTTATGGTTTTAATAAAAGTATGAGGAACGGTTACGGCTTCGCTGCTGGTAAAAACATACTGTGTGGAGCTGACATGGTGTTGTCCCCTGCATCTTGTTTAAAGCTGCGTAAACTGTCGATTAATGTTGAACATCATGTTCATTCGCAGGCGTCATCGCAGTCGTGATATTTGTGATCCTGGCTGCCCTGGCCATACTGGCGAGGTTCTTGTACAGGCGGAAGGAGACTTGCCGGACCCAGGAGCCCAAGGGTGTCGAGGCAGAGGACACTCCTGAAACCCTCTTCAGCAATGACCCCACCTCGCAGGCTGCAATCAACGACAACCAAAAAGAGTACTTCATATGATGGAGCAGGACCAACAGCCTCCCCCCACCACCCACCACCACCACCACCACCACCATCCAACCCTTGGACTAATCTGGTCAAGCAAAGGACAGAAATGCCCTGCCAAGCCTGGAGACATTAACACTCATGGTGTGCGCTGCAGGAAAAGAAATCCTCTCAAACTGTCAAAGGTTGCTGATCAACACATGAAGAGGATCATTGAGCCGTTTCTTGTCTTTATTTGTACATAGGCTTCAGAGTCCAGACATTTGGCAGATAGCGTTGTTTCTAAGGTGTGTAAAATGATCTTTGTCAACTGTAAATATTCTTTTGAATTGTACATGTTGAAATAATATCTTTTTAATGGTTACCTTCTTGTTTTGCCTTTTAAAAACATTATTCAGTATTACATTTAATGAAAAGAGTTGTTGCAGACTTACATCTAGAAAACTCACGTCATATAACTTGATTAAAATAAATATTTGAAGTGGTAACTGGAATGTACGTGAAATAATGAACATGTGTGATTTATACGCTATATTTAAAAAAAAAAACCCACTAACGAACAGTGTTTTGATCAACTAAACCCTGCTGAATTACGTTTTGTATTCTCAGCAGGTGTTTGTCTCTCCAGAAAGTTGAGGTGTGTTCATTTAGTCATGGACCAATTCTCCTGAACATCAAAACCAAAACAATGTTCCCTTGGTTCCTGCGTACATGTCTCCCCCCTTGCTTGATCTGATCTCAGTTTCTTAGGAGGGTTTGCTGTATACTGAGAACATGCACTGTCCTGCTTCTTTGGCCAAATCTTAATCTCCATTAGACCAAAGACGGGGGTGGGGCAGGAGGATCTCACCAAGCATTCTAAGTGCTCCTTCTTGCTTCCTGTACACTTCCTGGATAAAAATAAATTGCTTTTTACCACCGACAAGTTCCAGCACAAACGACCTCCAGAAGCTGGCTGTGACATGGCTTTCATAAGAGCTCAGAACGCAAGGAGAAGGGGGAGAAAACAACCACTAAAACATTCTCACTGATGGTTACCTTCTCACTACACAGACAGATGCCTTCTGTGTTTTTATGTTCATCCAGTGAAAGTACACTACTTATCCAGCTGGTGAAAATGCTTTAAGAGGCAAAAGCTTAAAAAGCTAACAGAGGAAATGCTGCTACGATACATAAAAGGCAGTCATGATATTATTGAAACTACCACCATGTCCCTGCAAAGTTTTGTTTCACCAAATCTCAGAAGATAACAAATAATTGCTGCCACCATTCAAAGGCTGAAAAGGGGAATTACAGAGTTCTTAACAGAGGTGGCCAACAGACATATGAAAAACTCTCTAATGGTTAATATGTCTGAATCTTTTGTTGTCCTATTAGGAATATTATGTTGTCAAGACGAGCCCTGTTGTCATGGTGATTTCAGCTGGTTATTTACCTGATAAACAATGGAAAATATGGCTGATATAAAATTTCTTTGCTTGCCTTCAGTTTTTGGATCAGTTACCGGATTTGTTTTCAAATTTGGACAATGTGAACGTTGTGACTCTTTTCTTCGGTCAGAAAGAGCAAATATGAAGCACATGAAACAAACACCCTGTGGTCTAATTTATCATCATGATTATGGTTTAGTTTTAAGTACATTCTAGTCCAACATATTTTTTCCCAAATGGCCTTGATTGGCTCATTTGTTCTTATTTTAAAAATAAGACCTTTTCTGTTTTGTTTTGTTTTTTATGATTTGGGAGGCTTGATTATTCATGCAGTATAATGGTACTGACAGTTTGATTGAATTTTCAGATACTGTTATTTTACATTTTAAAGGAAATCAGATGTATAAGACTGAACAAATCACAAATTAATGTCCAATACCTTATAAGAAACCTGTGTAACTGGTATCATTCAGGACGTTTAAATGTATGGTTGTGTGTGGTTGTTTGTAATGACTGTATTGTTATAGTCACATCAACTTGGCACTAAGGTGGCTTTTGGGCATAAGTGATTGGAAAAATAGTGACTTGTTTTGTAATAACAAACAGTTCTCACCGAGATGTGATAGATCAAAGGCAGTTCCATTTTGATCAATGTTAATTCTATAACTACAATAAAAATTCTGTCCAGGAATCTTCACTTTTAAAATGGAGGTACCATGTTTACATTTATCAAAAAGAAAAGGTAAAATGTTACTTCTTTTGTTAGGACAGACATCCAAATTTTCCCATTCAAAATCTCTCTATGGGCTAGTTTTCTTGACACAGTCTAGGGTGCTGAATTTCTACACATTGATGGATAATCACAACTGACTGCATGATTTAAAATCCACAAGGAGGCTAAATCTCTCTGGAAAGCTCACCAAATTTTCATAATATCGTAATCCGCATTGGTGTGCCCAGTTAAACCAAGTGCAGGAAGTGAGTGTTGGCACTTGGATTCAGGTTTGGCCAAAGCTCCACGGGAATGTGACTTACTGTGTTGCCAGCAAGGAGGGGAGCTAAACTCCTTCAGTGTCCCCGTCAGTAAGCTATGCACCATCTGATTGAGCATCTACGTGGGTAACTGAGGCATGCGACAGTGCTGTGTGGCCGTGAATGTCAAAATCTGCAGATGCAGTGCTGGCTTCAGTACACGGAGGAGATGACACTCTGGTTGTGTGTACGTGGGACAACTATTACGTTGAGCCACTATGAATAAATTGAGGAGGGGGGGGTCATCTGGAAAATTAAAACATGTTCCAAATGTTCATTCGATGATAGAAACCTTTTCCATGAACTGATACAAATAAAACTGTATAGAAGGCAAGAACAACAGCAGAGAATGTCAGTGAGGCATAAGATGTGAATGACTCGATTTTGTATAGTGTTGAGGTTTTCCTATAAACTGAGTTGTTTATAATCAGTACTGTCATGTGTAAATTGGAAAATAAATGTATAAATTTAAAAAGGGGGTGAGTTAAATGAAAATTGATTAATTGCAGGCAAGTGGTCATATCAATTGAAGAAATGTTCATCATTGTTGTTATTATTGTTGTTATTGTTAATAATAATAATAATAATGATAATAATAATAGGAAATAGTTTTGTATTGTTTTATTTCTGCTTCCAGCCACTACAGTATTCACCTCCTGTTGTGACGGCGGCAAAGAGGGAGTGGAAGGGAACATCTGTTTTAATGTTAACGGCAGACAAACAGATCCACAAACAACAATAGCGCAATCAGCAACAAGCTGTAGAAGGCTTAGCTAACTAGAGTTTGGTAGTTCCAAACTCTAGAACAAACATAAAGTACACTTGCAGTAGGTATTTCACAAAGACTGGGTTTCCAGGTATTCCACAGGTTCGATAGACCTAAGGCAAACCAATGGGCAGCACTGGATTGACGAGACTTGTGGGCTTATATGCAGCAGTGAGATGATTAGTGGAGATTGCCGTCAGCTTTAAGTTGTAGACTGGTGATTGGGACAGAGGCAAAGAACGTAGTGAAGGTGGGCGCTAGGTCTGTGTATCAGGGCGAAGAACATGCAGACAAAGAAAAAGAAAGGGAAGCTTCAAGCAGGTCTCCAACTGAAATGTTTAATGAATGTAACGAAAACAAAACTGAACTGAAAAGACATACCTGTAACAAAAGAGGCCCAGCAACATCTAAGACCAACAAGGTCTAAACAAAAACCGGGCCTTTAAAGAAGCTAAAGACATAATGATCCTCAGGTGGTGAGCTAATTAATGAATAATGGCCACCACCTAAGGAAAGCATGGTCAATATAAATTAACGGAAGTAAACAATAATAAACAGTCTATTGTTTGTGCTCCGCTGCTGCCACTACTGGAGAATACCTTTAGGGGGTAGTCTCCGCATTGTGACACCTCTGTTATTTATGAAAGTTCTCTCTGCTCACTCTGCTTTTATAGATAATGGACAGATTCATATCATTGCACTGAAAGACAGCCCCCCACTGAGGGCCCAAGTTTGTGCAATGAATAAATCTGTAGAGGAGGAGGATGATTTTCTTGCCTTAGGATGTGTTTTTGCAATGATGGTTGTTCCATGAAAAGGGATTATGGGTTTTCCGGAACTGGTTTATGCTACTCTCTGTCAGTCGGTGTGGTTTAAAAAAGTTCCATTTTCTTACACCTCTACCTATCTGCTGGTTTTGCTCTTTAATGTTCAAAATTGTCGTTTTTGGCTGTGAACTGAGCTTCCTCCAGCCTGAACAAGTCATACATCTGGCCTGCAATGGGTTTTGTGGCCAGCCAGCTGGCAGTGTCCCAGGACAGATGGCCAAGTGGTCGGCTCCGTCGACCAAGCCTAACTTCGTGGCCTAAAGCTTAAGGGAAATCCGGAAGAGCCGCCACTGGTGATGTGAAGTTGGAGTGCATATGATGTGATGCAAGTTTCAGTTCTACATGACTGAGCAGCTTCCTTTCACTGGAAGGAGTAATATCAAGGTTCAGCCGCTGGCTAGACAAACGAATCAATGCAATTTTGGGGCTTTCTTTCATGAATCACATTTAAACAAAGATATCTGCCTATTTTTTAAATATCGGAATAAACTTTGGTAATCATAGATCATAACTGATAATTACATATCAGAATTTTTTTAAAAAGAAGTTAGTCCACAAACTTTTAGTGACCAATCAATTATCACTTCGCCCCTGTTAAATTTGGAAAAAATTGCTTCCCTTCAAATTCCTAGTTGTGCTGACTGTGATTAAAACTAATTTGCATTTTGGATGCCTGGGACACTGCAAATGTAAATACACCAAGCCAAATTCCCCAGAGACATTTCCTGGAGCTCATATTTCCCACATCACATACTGGATCAGGTCAGAGGAGGCCACCCATTGGCAATTACAGTTTCTATGGTTACAGCTACATCTTTGCAGGTTGTTTTTCTGTGGCTAAAGTTGGTCTTAAAAATAAGCCAAGCCAAGCACAGCTCATTTGTCATATGTAAAAAGGCTGCAACTGACTGCACAGGAATGTTCACTGAGCCTCTGTGACAAGCATGAGCTGTGCTAATATCAAGGTAAGCTAGTGAAACTCCAGATAAACTGAACAATCATTACTACACTGATGCTTTTCACTGAAATCTGAGCTGTCTTTGTTTTTTTGTTTGTTTTTTTTTACAAAGTCTACAAACTCCACCTGATTTAAACATTCAATATTTTGAAGCAATATACAAAAAATTGTCTAAAATTCTGCTAACATTCTATTATGAGACATGATGACTTGACTTATTCTGTTTCAATTATCAAAAATAGTGTGATCATGCAGTTTCTAAAACCAGGAACCTAAATGCTAAAAATGAGCTTCTTAAGATGCAAAGCAGATAAGACTGGTTGCTAACTGCATATCTTTAACATAATCAAGTCTATCCGCAATTATACACTCCCATTATTATGACCTTGATTCACCAGGAAGTAAGACATTAGGAATGTGACTTTGAAGATTTATTTTCTCAGAGCAGACAGTGGTCAACAACTGATTAACAGCACTGACTTTGCTATTAGCCAGTGTGTCACAGATTTTAAAGGCATTTAATGTGGTTCAAGGTTTTATTCAAATTTCCTCTGCCACGACACATTAAAAAATAATTGCCTCTGATCAAGGTGGATGATGAAACAGGTTCTCCATTCTACCAGAGTGTTGCATTGCTAAATGTTCTCTAAGTGGTTTATATTGTGGAAAAGTACTTGCTGTTTGTTTCACTATGAACAGTACTAGTCAAGATTAAAATATTATTTTTGTCTCTGACCTTTGTTGGAAAGTTTTTTTCTTGATTGAATTATCTAATAATGTTGCGGTCAAAATAGTTCACAAATGGAATGTGCTTTATGTGCACTTATGTGTGAACTCAGTTTATGCTACTTTAAGTACATTAAGTACAATCAGTGTTTACTTCAATTGGCACTTTTTATGAGGGGAGTCATTTTAATATATACATTTTAAGACATCTATTTTGTAAAGCTATCATTACTATTAGAAAAAATCTTTATTGAAATGATACTGGGCCAACACATGCATTTTGACAGTGGATCAAGAAAATTATGAAGGTTCTGATCGGGATGGATATACATTCATTAATACTCGTTCTGTTCATATAGTCTCCTTCTGTCCTCACAGCATCAATACTTCCAAGGGGTTTCATAGTCTTTCATATTTTCCACTGTGCCAGAAGATACATAACATATTTATTACAGGTCGGGACCAGCCCAGGGCAGAGTTCCATCACCCTACTAGCACGGGAACCTAAGCCAGAACCGTGCAGAACATCAGAGTCCCTCAAGACCATCCAGAGAAATTGAGAAACAAGAGCCTCTCAAGACCTCTGAGCTTTTTAAAAAGACCTGAGTGTGCGTGACAGGTTATGGACACGTTATGTAATAACACAGAGAGAAAGCTCAAACGGTGGAAACCTCATGGTTTGTTTTGGGCCCCTGCTGGTCATTTCAATGCGGTTGGTGTGGCCACTCATCTGGTCCCCCCCACCACCACCCCCATGTCTACCCTGCATGTCCTTGTCCAGATACCTGTAAACATCCTCCATCCGCGAGCTGTAACCAAGCAATTCAGCCCAAGTCAAGGGCACAGAGTGCAAAGAAACCCTTAACACAGGAAAAGATTTAATGTAGCCGATGCATAGACGGACAGCAAAAGATCTCTCACGGACAGCCCTGGAAACGGCCATTAAGAGGTCATTCAAAGACGTCAAATTAGACAGGATGATAGATAGGTTCTTAATGCTCGGAAAGCATTAGGCCTCTGTAGTAAAGTGACTGGCATCGTTACATCACAGTCACTGACTGACATCACTCTAGCAGGTTTTGTTTCAAAAGCTTTTCAGAAGCCTGCTATGAAAGTGCGACATAAAAAGAATAACTGAACAGCCATCCTGCAGTGACACCTACACTCCATTAGGGAAGTTTAACAGCCCTACATTTCCCATCATGTTTCAGGAGCCTATGGGTGTACACTATAGAATTATAATAAGACTGCTGTAAATAGTTTATCAATACTTGGTTGCTTGAGGTCATGTGTGTTTGTGAAGCATACGGCCTAATGAGAGTGGAAACAAAATAGTACCCAACTTGAAGGTTGGTGAAGTACAGCCATATGAAGATCTATGGTTAGGAGTTCAATGAACAAAATGTCCTGTGATGTTAAATGTGATTATAAAGAAATCTGCTCGATTAATTTGCGATTGTGTGTGGTAATCATCTTCAAATGCTTTGTATGTCACCACAAAGATCATCCAGGGTCCAGGATGATAATTGAATAATTTGTCATCCCAGTGCACCTTCTTGTATAAAATCTATGAGGTTTTCCAATGCCCAAGCACAGTGGCTACAGCGAGTAGCAACAACAATGATTATAACTATGTAAACATAAAAAATTAAAGATTTTGTTATCAGATTAAAATAAAAGATTGTGTCATCAGCAGTTATGAAGGACTATAATATGAATATACACATTTTTTTCACAAAGACAAGATGTCATTCCTGGAGCATGTACCTGAATTCCTGAACGCATGCACACGCACATGCACACGGACACAGCTTCAAGTTAAAATACAAAGACTCACAATTTCATTTAACAAGGTCACAAGAGAGTCCATTTAACTGGGCACTACCAATAGTGAAGTGTTGTAGCCGCAGATCTATTTGGATTCGGCTTGTTGTTTATTAACCTATAAACCCACAGTCAGGGATGGTAAAATCTTTCATTCATTCAGCCTTTATAGAGAGCTAAACTATGCAGGCTGAACAGCGAAGAATGAAAACTCTATGCCTCATGACACAAAACAAAAGCCCAGGACCACAATAGGAATGAGGTAAAAAAAAAAACAGTTGGACAAGACCATAAAGCACACCTATAAAACAATCGCCATCACATTTTAGCCACCAGCCATGTTCATTAATGCACATTAAACCAGTTTTTTTTTCATGTGTTTGAGGAATTTATTCCCATATAATTCCACTATCCCCCATTATTATAGTAGGATGTACATTGTAACTGAATGGACAAACCGGATCGCTAACTGTCGCTACTGTAATTGAAGCTGAAAAACCGTCAGTGGATCCACGTGGGCAATTAACATCCTGTCAGAATTGCAGCAGCCGGCAGGCGCTGCGAGATCACGGCGCCTCGAGCTCGCCTCGGCATCTGACACCACGCTTTGTATGTAGGCACCGTCGGCGTGACGCAGGGGTCGCTGTGAAAACCGCGAGGCGACAGAGCTAATCGATGAGCCGTCTGGAGCGCTCATGCGCTCTTTAAGTCGAGTCGCCGGAGAGCTCGAGCATGGTCAGACCTGCTGATCTCTTTCCAAAGGTACTCCTCACCTTAGGAAATGGACTGCAAAAGGTAAGCCGGCGTAAGCGCTCGTGCTTTTCCCGTATGGCCGCTCTCACCGAGCGTTGATGGGTGCAGGGTTATCCATCGCTTGATCCCCTCATCAACCCCCTACTTGTGGATTAATGAGTCTCTCCATGACAAGTGAATGAGGGAGGGCCGTGCATGCTAATTGAAGTGCTTCTTTTTTCTGAAATGCACTGAATTTAGTCATATGGTTATATAAGCATTACACTTTAGCCTCATTTCAAGGGTCTCATAAAATATGCTGCTCATCTACGCATGCATTACTGTATGCATATTTTGCATTCATGATAAGAGTACAACAAAGTCACTTAACTAAATATGTATTTATTCCATTTGGGAGGTCTGAGTGTTCTTTATATTGTGCAAGATGGCATAAAGTGAAGCATACGCGACTCGCTTCTTCACCCGGAGCCGAATCCATGAGTTATTTAAGACCACATAACATCAACCCTGATATGGAGCACGCAAATCAGTGACATCCACAAACATCTGCCGCGGTTTCTGAGGCTCCTGTTGATCTCCGTGTGGGAGAGAGACATCCAGATGGGCACTGGCCTTAATCTAGTACATTTTCTCAGTGGATACCCTTTTTTGGAGCTATTTTTTTCTGGGCAATGCAGTTGTGCCAAAAGCTTTCATCTGTGCTTTTTCATTAGCGGACTGATCTCTGGTACAGGGATGTTATATATGTCAGAGGCTATTTCACGTACACCTTAACCTGCAAGTCACTGACACACACACAGACACACACATAGACACACACTGCCCTGCAGCAAATTAAAATAAATAAATAAACACTGAGAAAGTAGGTAGTGTAAATCGCTTCAAATGGCGTCACGTGAGAATGACAGTAGTAAGCTATATTTATGGAGAAGACCGGAAAATCATATCGGTTATTAGCTACATTTACATAGCCTAAAGGGTCGGCGCAGTTTGCGTCAGATGTATTAAAATGGCATCGGTTTAATGATCAAGGGCCGTCTCCAGCACAGAAGGGAAAACCCTAAAGTGTCTAAGAACCGAACTGATTAAACGCGTCTCGAGCGCCCAGAAGCGCCCTCCTATCGAGAGCAAACCGTGCCCTGACTATTTTAATCGCTGTGCAGTTTCTGCTATGGCAAGCAGAAAATTTACGATACTCTCTACAGCAACCTGTACGCTGTGGCTTCAAGCCAGAGTGTGGACCCGTTTAGTCTTTTGCAGTCGTGTTATTCCGCATGGATGCTGACAGGAGCGGCATTAATTTTAAAGCTTCTGTGACATGATCTTGCAATACATTCATCTTTTTGTTATGTTACATGATCCTACTTTCATTACTAACAACGACATAGACAGTAAACTGCCAAATGATTATCACAGATATAAATTGTGGATTTGTGGAATTGAGGACAACTATTCTTTTGCATGTATCAAAAGCAGAACTCGTCTAAATCAAATCTGTTTCCATAATGATATATTTATATTACATATATTGTATTATATATATGTATAACATGGCTGTTGTTTACCTTAATGTAGGCTATTTATGAGGTTTCAAAAAGCTCTGTATTTAACGTAAGTAAATGAAATTAGAATGGCAGGTGCCCAACGTATTAAAAAATGACCAGGTCATAGGGTTAGCTCATTCTAATACCTCAAATAGGCTCCCCTTCTTAGTGTAGGTAGGCTGTATAATTATCTCAAGTCTGGTATCTGATTAACAACCCCGTGGGACTTAACAGTGCGCAGAAAACATCTCCACGCACCAGCCAATTACAAATGACACTACAGACCACCGCTGTCAGTTTATATCCATCATAATCATCACGCGCAATGCACTGAGAATAATAATGTGACATTTATTGATGCAAAAAAGACCCACAGTGCACGACTGCGTTCTTTTTGGTCCTTTTTGTTCGTCTGCCTGTCAGCCAACGCCAGACGACAAGCTATAGCTGGTGACGGGGTGTGCTGAAGCTGTTCTCGGGTCAGCGAGTAGCGGTTCAAAAGTGCAGTCTGAATCGGAATGCTGAAAAACATTCCGCGTCAGTAACATATTCCGGAGGCCGCGCTGTTCTGACAAAACGAGAAGACATTCATCTTTGTTTCTTCTCTTTGTTCTCATTTCTTTTTGTTTGATGAGCAAAAGCGGAAATGAAATGCGAGGAAACACACTCGATCAAACTGAAGTGTAGGCCGATTCAGTGTTTTATGGGAACAATTCTTTTCCTATACAAATAAATTACAATGCATGTGAAATTTCCAGCCAGTGAAGTCTTCATTTACACATCGTAATGCATCATTTTCGCCTGGCTCTAATTTTACTCTGCAGAAGGAGGGTCAGAATATGGGGTCAGCCAACTAGCACTGGGGACTTAATTACCTTGCACGAAAGAACCAGGTGAATACTGTGTTGTTTCAAATCATTCATTCACATCCTGCCATCTGTGGCTGGTAATCCTGTCAGCTGTCAGGGTATGTCCTGATACTCTAACCATTGTTCCTGTGCTTGTGATTAAACACTTCAACGGGCAGCCTCTAAATCAATAATATCCCCTTGTTCATTCCATATTCAACATAGTACGTATAATAAATTGATTTCTCAGGTTTCTTAATACCATCTTAACCACCATTTTCCAGGTGCTACACAGCATCGAAAGGAAACCGTCAATTATCTTAGCCAAACCCCAGCAGAGAACAAGAAACTATGAAGTATTAAGTAAGCTGCACTGTGTGCATTTCTCCCTGCTGCAGTGGCCCAAGCCCCTGGAGTTCTGATAGCTCTTGAGGCATGGTTCAAATGTTTCTTGATGCTACTGATAGTATTGGAGAGGACGGCAAATGAACTACATGAATAAGACCAAACCTTAAGATTTGAAACTCCTACATCCCATGTTTCATTGACAATCACCACCCTTACCTTCAATGCATCGATCAGTTTTGCTAAACTCCGCGTTTAGCAACCAAATTCAATAATGCTAGAACAACCTCCGATTTTCATATACCTCAGAACAGAAGGCTTCAAATATGTACCTTGTACTGCAAAGCCTCCACCATATCTGCTTCCAAGGGAACAAACAGGGATGTTGTCGCATTAGTCCTGCAAGTAATGCAGTCGGAGGAACAGTGCTGTCTATAACCAGTACCACACCAGACTGATTTAGCGCAAAGTTCAGCATTTAAAGTAATAACATTAACACGGCTCCAGAAACCATTCCAATCTTCAAAAGGTAAACTATAGTGTACACGCTAACCATCAGATTGTCTTATACAGGAGCGCATGCATTGTTTTCACCCCAGTTTCAGATTTGCTAGGACGACCTGCTTAATTGCACTGGTTATTGGTTACTTGCTCATTTCCTTATCCATTACACTGATTTTTTTTCACCCTTTTTTTTTTGCCTGGCTGTACTTAATGATACCTTTAGATTGGAATGGAATTGGCCTAGGAGATAAAAATAGCAATCACCATGTCTATAATGTGGAATATTGTTCAATTTCCTCTTTCTATCAAAACCATTATGGGACAGGAAATTGCGATTCGGATTTGGGATGTGGAAGAGAAAGGTTAAAGACAGTAAAACATGTTTGAGTGTCTGAATTACTAGAGCATTTGCCTTTTTGCAGATTACATTATTTCCAACACCTGTCATCTGCATTTTGCTTTTTAGCAGGGAAATGTGCATGGAATTGTGTCGGAATAATGAATAGATGGATTTGTGATGAAGGAGAGTGTTTTGTGTTCTCAGTTTTGGGACAAACCTTCACTCTGGTGGTTGAGCATGTACACAGTTTCAGTGAATATTTCCGAAATTAAGTTCTAAATTGATACCCCATAAAAGCATACTGTCCTCAAAAAGTACTATCTGACAAGATCCCTGCTCAAATCCAGCGTGGTCTGCTCCAAATCAGTGTGCTGTCGGTGTCTGAGTATCAAAACTTTAGCGAATGCACTGATTACAGCAGCAGCTATGGCATTTCTGTTTAGTTTTCATGAAATATAAAGCCATAAAACAGGCCAAATGGTAGATTACCTGAATGAATTATTAGGGTGGGGGTTGCTTGCATAAATAATATAGGCTTATTGAACTGCTATAGCAACTAAGTTAACAATTTAATTTATGCATGGGGATATTTAGATAATATTGAAAAATATGACCAATGTTATTTCATGCCTATCGCGTTATATAATGTTACTTTAATGCTGTTTATTTTGTGGTTGGCAGTTCATTTATCTAAACCAGGGTATTTCATTCTGCCTGTCCCCCCACTTGCTGATCACCTAATGCGATTTATTCAGATGGTATCGCACACATAACTACCTAGAAACAACCACATAAAAAAAAAACTCCCCTACGGTGTTTAGGCAGAAAAAGGTTCAGACCATGAGGTATTACCAAGCCTGTCATATGTATTAGAAAATGTATATAACTTACAACATCAGAGTCCCTGTCTGATTTCCATATTCATATCTCCTGTCCTCTGTATTTAGGGGCCACGCTGTTTCAGGATAATTATTCAGTATCTGCTCATAATACATCAGCGGTACTGTTTACAGTCCAAGGTCGCAGCTCCATACCACAAGAAGGGAACTCGTGATGGATTAGAATTTTGCAGGGCACTGGACTACATGAGACAATGACTGATTCTGCGTTTCACAGAAGAAGAAATGGCCTTTTCTCCAGAATACTGTTGGACACAGTCGAATAGGAGATGAAGAATACCTCTCGTGACCAGGCATTTCGATGCATTCCTCGAAAGCCGTAAATCCTAGCTAAGAACTTTCCCATCATTCACAAATGGGGATCGTGTATTAAGTTTTGGATAGAGCACATTTTCAACCCCACATGTGTGTAGAAGACACACACAGAACATGGTGCTCGTAGTTTAAAAAAAAAAAGCGCTCAAACAAATAGATAAGCATCCTCCATGTTTATGGACATTTCAGAGTCTGAATAAAATAGCGTGAATCACCGAGGGGCAAGTGAGATTTCCGGCAGAAAACCAGGCTTTCCGATTTGTCCACCTCGGCCCTGCGCCTCAGATAATACGCAAACTCTGATCCATTTATCAAACCTCACACTAATCCTCTGCTAGAAACTTAGCCGAACAGGCAGGTGAAGTTCACTCCTTCTTCCCCATGCTTCCCTTTCCAGAAACGCACCCTGATCCTTTAATTGACTTCTCTTATCCCACAGAATTACCTGCCTTGCATTATGTCATTCCACGCTCTTCCCTGCCAGAAATTTTCTTCCTGTCATCTGCTAACTTTACCCCCCCCCCCCCCACACCACCTTCCGACATGTTTACCAAAACCAATTTGCATGGCTGTATTTCTATCCAGGTGTTCAGTGCACTAGTGCCTTTATATTTTTAGCTGCGGCACAGGGCACGAATGCCGCTGATTACTCCTCCGACCCAATTTAGGAGGAGAAACTAGGTAACGAAGCGTGCAAGTGCAAGCATTGCTAAGGCCGGGGGCTATGATCGTTTTAGCTCGGTGCAATCGTCCCCTCTTTAAAGCCAACCTTTTTTTTTTTTTAATGAGCCTTGGAAGATGACGATACCGTACCACAAGCTCGAAACCTTAGCCGGCATCCCGCTTAGAGTGGATTCAGACGGACCCACGTGTCGAAAATGGCAGTCAGCATTAGGTTTCTGATAAGACCAACGGGTGAGCGAGGATATACTAGAAGTGGAGCCGCCTGCGACTGCCTGATTGCTAAGGAGATTTAGCTTCCCGGTGACACTCGAGTTGGCATGGCCCAGCTGCCATTTTAAATGCCAATGGCGAAAGTACTTTCGGCCTCTTCGGATTCGGGCAGTTTAGGCTCAGTGTGTGCAACGCTGCCTTTCGCACAGACTGCATGTTTTTGTTTCGTATACTACACTATGAACTTGTTTACAGTGTGTGCATATTTTCTGTGACCTCTCCATGTGCAAGAGCCAGCAGGAACATGCCTAAAATTCTGGGGAGAGTGAGCTTGAATTGGCCTATGTGTGCAACACAGCCAAGATAATGATCCATTTTATCCATAATGCATATAATATCTGTTTAATCTCCTTTAGCCAGGAGCAAGCCGTTTGTTTCTCTGACATTGAGGTGGCATCCCAGATTGCATGATACGCCCCCAATGGCTGGTGGCTGAGTTTCTAGTGGCACTGTGTAAACAGCGGTGTCACGATCGGGCGCCGATTATACAGGCTTGACCGGCGGAGGCCGTCGCGTTCCTCGCTGAATTTTCATTAAAGGCCCACAATCAGAGTATGCAATGAATGCTAATACCATAATTACTCTTACTGTTGGGACGAAGTTTCTTATCAAGGGGCACTTCCAGAAAGTTTGAAGCGTGCACTGAAAGCCGTCAGGAAAGTTTTAATTCTAATTGCTTGGTGTGTGGGTTTTGAATTAGGCAACAAAAGTCAATTTAAGTTATCGTCTGATCAGTCATAGAAGTAAGAGGTTTTTCCATTGTGTTAAAGCAGACACTGCAATATTGGAAGAAGATTTAAACAGTGAAAGGGAGTACCAAAATGTGTGAGGACACAAATAAAAGGGACAGTCACTGTAGCAAGACTCAACACATATCCAGGTGTTATTTTCAAAACTTAGTAAGTTCACACAGTCCCAAATACCCCTAGGCAGTGGACATGATCACGTGTCCTGTACTGAAAATGTGTCAAAGATTTAAGGTACAACCATACTGCAGACCAAAGGCTAGACCAGGCTTACTTTAAAAATGAAAACACGTCTTTCTGTCTTTCTTCTCTCTCTCTCTCTCTCTCTCTCTCTACCTCCCTCTCCCTTAATTTCTCATACAGTAGTCATAACAGTGTGAGCGGCAATTATTTATAGGCATTAACGACGCTGGGTATGGCTAAAAGGTTACAAAATGAGTGTGGGACAAATATGTGTGTGAAATGAGTGTGTGAAAACCTTCAAATGGGGAGAATGAAAATCGCAGCCTGAATGCGGAAAGATATACAATTAGACCTTGCCATAGAATATCAGCGAACTGCTACTCAATTTTACACCTAAACATCCAGGTCTTTAGAATACCTACTCAAACATGATTCTCTTGTTTCAAATATTTATAGGATAGTTTTCAATGAAGTAACCACCAAACATGCCAAAGCTCCTGAAGGGCAAGCTGAACTAGAAACAATTTAGTTCTTCTATGAATATATTCAAATTTTCATGCATCATAATGAATTTTTTATGGCCTCAAAAGCCTTTTTGTATCTCTGCTGGAGTAACGCTACAAAATATCCTAAACATGGCAGCGTACCTAACGCTTGTTTGAACAATGAAAAAACGAACAAAATATCAACAACTAGCTGCTAGCATCAGAAACTAGTTGTGGTGTTGTTACTGTGGCAGATGTGATCTAAAGCTAGGGCAGCCGAAGAGGGAATACTTCTACTTTCATTCCACAGTGTATACAATTTTAATGTACAGTGCCTTGCAAAAATAGATCTTATTGTGCAAAAATATCACCCCTTAAAAGTCATTAGGTTCTTCTCTATTACAAATTACTACTGTTCCAGCCAGGATTATTACTAAAACTAATGTGCTCTTAAAAGTAACATTTCAAAGGCAAAATTCCTTATTTGTCATCAGTTTATTATTATTTGTCTGAAAAATATGTATGAATAAGTATTTAAATTCAAACCGGTAAAGCACATTTTGATGTAGCTATGGCTTTATGTCTGCTGGGGTGTGTTTCTACCAGCTTTGAACACTGTTTGATAGAGACTTTGGCAGATTTGCTCCAGGTTTGTTCAGTTTGGATGCACGTTTGCTGACCAGAGTTTTCAAACAGAGTCACAGATTCTCGACTGGACTGAAATGTGGGCTTCAGCTTTTTTTTTTTTTTGCTGTTGTTTGACCTCCACATTGTTGTTATTAAACCATTCCTGTGTTGCTTTGGCCTTGTGCTTGGGATTACCATCGCGCTAAAAGTTTCTCCCAAGCAAGGCAGTTTCTCCTGTCCAGCAGTGGTGGCCACCACGAGGTCTTTGTTTATGTTGTTCTTTTAAGTGCTTTTGCATTTTTGTTTCTGTCTCCCTCCACAGGTGCTGCATGGAACCCTTTCATTTGCCGTGCCGCCTGTGTGCCGTCGTTCCTTCGTTTCTCTGGTAACCATTTTGTCGGTTAGTGATGTTGTGGAGGGTTTGTTTCACTTTCTGTCTGAGAACTTGCTATGAGTTTTTCTTTTCGTTAATTAAATCCTTAGTTTGGAACTCTTGTCTGCTTCCCTCTTTTTCTACTCATTTTTTCCTTCCTGTCTTTGGCACCATCCATCTGCTTCAGTTTTAACAAGATGCCAGTGAACTCCTTTCACTTCACAGTTGTGAATGTTATTTGTTAAGGCATGGGCAGTGTTCGGTTTGTATCTCACATACCATTTAAAATTTTGGCCAAAAGCCTCAATTTTTATCTCATCCAACCACAAAAAAAGATTCCATATTCTAGCTGGGACACTCTGATATTTTCTGCCAAACTCCAGATATCCTTTGATGTGTTCTTTCTTCTGTAATGACTCCTTCATAGCCTCACTTCTTTATAGGCCAGCTGACTGCAGAGCTCTTAATATTACTGACTGCTGCACCTTCCCTCTAGTCGCTCTGAACTCCGCTACTCCTTCAGAACGATCGTTGGCCTCTCTATGGCTTCTCTCACAAGGCCCCTTTCTGGCTCTGATGCTGGGTTTTGAAGGATGACCTTGTCTAGGCACTGCCTGGGTGGTATGATTCAGCTTCCATTACCTCACTATTGATCCAGCAGTTCTCCCTGGGATATCCAAAGACTCGGATGTGATTTTGCAATCCTTTTCCCATCTTGTGCATGCCCATAACTTTATCTCTAATTTTCTTAGAATGGTCAGTGATCTTCCTTTTTTTCATGCCTTTCCTTCAGTACCACAGTCTGAAAGGAATTTTAATCAAGGAGTTCTTTAATCCAGAAAAGGTGACTTTTTAATGGTCCAGAAATAGAGGCCTATTGTAAGACAATTATGTCCTCAATTGAGGAATATTTTTCATCTGTGTAAATTTCCAGCTTTCACAATCCAGGAGTTGAACACTTGAGCAAACAGTGTTTGTTTCTGTCACGGAATAATACCATATATAAACCAATGTCTCTTTAAGTAAATTAGTTTTATGGGTCAGACTTTTAAAATAAAATACAGACCTGCACAAAGTAGCAGCGTCATTTGTAATGCAGACAAATCTGGAAGAGATTGAAATATTTTTGCAAAGCTTTGTAATATCATTAATGGATGGTAATGAATAAAAGAACATCAGTTATGTATCAGGCCAGTGATGCAAATGAATATGGACTATCTTCACTGCATAAACTAACATAATACATAATTAAAGAAAAGAATATGTTGCGTTTAATTATAGTGACACATCGATCCATTAATGAACTCACACACAATAACTTAAGCTGTCAAATCATGTCTGCTTTAATTAACATTCCATAATGCTCAATAGCTTTAAGTTAAATAAAGTAAAAACAATACTTTTTGGATAACTTTCCAATGGCCTTCACACTTGCAGAACACATTAACATATCCTGTATATAAACACCACTGGAGAGCAGTACTACCAACGTATTCTAACTTTTGGCAAATTGCTCTATTGCAGGATACACTGATGAGGATTTCTGATCTCAGTATCAGAAGAGCTCAAGAGACTTGTCCAATGTTTCTAAAAACATGTGCCAAAATACCTAAGCATAAATGGTAAAACACAAAGGATTAATGTAATGTTTCAAGTTTGGGGAAAATATTGCTTGTGATGCACAGTGTAATCTATACACTGTGTGTAATGTCAAATCAAATCAAATCTAATCAAATTTTATTTATATTGCGCTTTTTACAACACATGTTGTCACAAAGCAGCTTTACAATTGTATGGGTCCAGATCCCTAATGAGCAAGCCGGAGGCGACAGTGGCAAGGAAAAACTCCCTATGATGGTGGGGATTAGGAAGGGACCTCGGGAGGACCGAGTCTCAAAAGGGAACCCATCCTCCATTGGGCGGCCCGCTAGCAGAAGTCCGTATTCATAGTCCAAATGTTCTTTTATGTGGTTTTATATATATGGATACACAAAATTTTGTAGCTGTTACACAACTGTAGTGGAGTCAAAAGAATAAGACATCTAGTAGAGAGAAGTAAAAGTTAAAAGTTTCCATAAGCATAAAGAACCACGTGAAGTATGAATGCTCCAAAACTGGTGCTTGTGTCCTACAAACTCTCCAGCATACTCTCCAGCATACTCATCAGCATACTCTCTAGCTCTGCAAGTTCCGGTTGCAGTTCCTCAGCTCCAGTTGTTGTTCTTTTTCCTGGCCCACATCATTACAGATAAGCACTTTTGACTCCAAGTTCTGCAGGGGGGCCTATTGCAAATGTCCATGTGTCCCAAACAACACCACTACATGTCTATTACCATGGCGATCAACGCTTCCTGTCTGCTTTGAGTTTTAATCCTGTTAAGGAAGTGCAACTATGTCCTTATGCTTTAAGCTTAATGAAGGCCTGGGAATGTAATGACCCCACTAAGAACTGCAAGATGTATCGCTCCGCAAGTTACAATAATATCATTACTCTTTGCATATGTATAATGGATTTGCCAAAGATTAGGCTGCAGAATATGAAATTAAATTTGGGAATGGAGAGGCTTTAACGTGGAGCAATCAACATAATGAACTTTAAACGGAGATGCTCATCATCACTCGCAGTCTGTAGACTCTGTTTTGAAAGCATTAATCTGGGAAAACCTTCTGGCTTCCTCTTGCAGGAAGGGGGGGGGGGTGGAAAATGAGCCATTTACTGATATGGAAATTTGTTAACCATGTTTACCAAGCCCTGATATTTTCGGTGTGCTACCATCCTGTCTCTCTGGTGCAGCACTCTGAAAAATATGCAGAAGCTCCTTCACCAGTTTTCTCACTGCGATGCAGAGCTAGGGAACTGTGTCCTGTGAGTCAGGCGAGGTTCGAGCTTGAAGAAGCATTGCTGTGTTTTCAATTATAGTCAACCCTCATCTTTCAAACCTGCAGTATCTTTAATGACACTGTGTATTATCATGCTTCACTGTGATACCATCTGGAAGTTCGCTTTCTGAAGTCATTTCAGTGTTTCGGATAATACACTGGTGCACAATAAGATCTGGTAAGACAATAAGGGATTCTGTGTACATGTCATGCTGAGTAGTGATGCTGACATCATTCTGTCTTCGCACGTATCCTGCACTTCACACTGATCTACTGGCTTTTCCAGGTGGTCAGATCATCGACTCTGAGTACTTCAGACCCATGTTTGGCTAGCTAAATGTTTAGCTTTCCTTTGAAGGCCACTGATGATTTACCTGCACGCATCATGCACGTGCACATGGTGAGGTTTTGTTCCCTGGTGCCTTTAAGGACCAGATGGTCAGGGTTCGCTGGGTACCCCAGCGTGCATGACAGAAACTGTTTCACCCCCGGAGTGACAGCTGGCCGCTGCAGACAAAAGACCCAGGGGGTTATGAAGTCGGTTAGAAAAAATAATGCATTCTTTTCCTGCACTACTGTGCAACAGCTTGGTTTCACTGAGCATTTGGACACAGGATACATCAGTGGCTCTAGCAGTAGCAGCAGTGATCTCTGGTGATCTCATCCTACCCACCCCCAACAGAAGAGCCTGTGGCACAACCACAGATCTGGGCCATGCAATTTCACCTCTGTCACTGGGGTTTGTGGGGCTTTGTAGTGACGGAGTTTTAAACGCTTGTTTAGGTTCCCCGCCTGCTCCCGATTCCAGCCTCTTTGTCTGCAGATGACTGTCTGCCTGAGTTTCTCATTTCCCCGGTGATTTACAATAGAATCACAAAACCCTATCTGTAATCTTACAAACATTACCTCCTCATGGGTACGGTGCTATAGGATGCCTATGTCTACTAAGCAATGAAAAAAAAGCTATTTCATATCATCCCTGGGATTATACTGAGGAAATAGAATGTTCCAAGAAGGAAGCAATAATCCCTTCAGGTGAAGTGACACACCTGTCTATCATAGTTGCCGGGAAAAAAGCCTTTAAATGCTCTAACGATGGCCATCTTATCACTCCAGAGAACATTCCAGAAGATATCATTTCTCATTTTGAGGTTCTCTAAATCACCTCAAGCACACCCCTCCCCACGAGAATCCCAACAACCTAACTTATCTTTACACAGGGTGGAACTGGCCAACTGTATCCGCCATTTTTAACAAGCCAGTTGGCTCTGTCTGTCCATCAAATCAGAAATGAAGAGGTGGGGGTCACGTTTGCTTTTCAAAAACACGTACAAAACTGCCCTCAGTCTCCCCTCTGTTCTTCTATTCCCTCTTATTTGCTTCATGGATAAACAGCCAATAGTGTAAATAAGTCTACTCAACCTAATTAGTGCTTTTCCAAATAAAGGACAAAGTACACAGTGAAGTGATGTAACTGATTAATTTTCATTAGTGAGAAAAATATTAATGGCACATGTATTTCATTGTCCTTATTTAATTAAATGGGCATCATTAGCCAGAACAGACAAAAGCTCAAATTCACCAGGGACTGGTGATATACACGTGCCTGTAAAGAATAATGCAATCTGCCAACTTTACTTTCCACAAGTTGCTGAAGACCATGCCCTCACAGTGCACATTCATCTGATGCCATTTTTAAAGCTTATTCTACAGTGCACTTCTCAAATTCATAGTTCATTTATCTTTATGACAGAACTGTGGCCTTCAAATTTCTTCCTATAAACAAATTAATTCAAACTATGAACTAATTAATTTTGACTCAGTTTTGAATTTAGTCATTTCACATACTTGAAGTGACAGGCTCCCCAAATGATTCAAAGAAACAAAATCGTGGCTATGCAAATCCAGGTCTCTGCGGATGGAAGCTAAGTATGAATTCTGTGTTTTGAGGACCAATTAGCCAATTCTGTAATCAGATTCATAACGAACCCCGTATTTGCCTTTACTGGTGCCAGATCCTTTTGCAAGGGCTGTGGAGACAGGGAGAGTTTTTTGGAGAACTGGTGTGGACAGGAGATGACTCTCAGCACCCTAATTGGATTTCCTGCAGCAGTGAGGGGTCTAGAAGCTCTGGACAGTGGCCAGTCAGCTGCATCCAGGTCTGCTTCTTTGGGCTCCAGCAATTCGCTGATTCTCATTCATTACGGGCTTCGTGAGGAGACAGAGTCCCTCAGTATGGGGGAAAATTGGAGAAAGCCTACTGGAACACTGGAGGAGACAGGAGGCACAGACCAAAAAAAAGAAAATGTCTGGATGCGGTAAAGCCACTGGGTTCTTCCAAACTATACTGTCAACTGTGGCATTTCTGTTTGCAATTAACACAACTACACTTTCTGTTAAGTGCTTGATGCCACAGATTCAAATTTAGCAGAAGGGAAACATCATTGTAATTCTACACTGCATAATCAAAACAGAGTTAATGTGATTACCCATTCATTTCTCAAAGCATAAATATGTAACTCATAAAAAGTTTAACAATATGTTTAGTATGGAATAGTGCAAGCTATTATTAAGTATAGAAAGTACAGATAAAGTTCATATCTGCTCCTGGCCTAAGATTCTGGTCTCTGCATAATACATTTGAAACATGTATAGAGTAGAATACTGATTTTCTTTTTCCAATTGTTTCAGCTAATCACTTGTTTTTTCAGAGGACTGTGGCAGGTAATGAAAGTAATTGGTTTCTATTGTATACAGATTATTTAAATACAGTATGCGGCTACTTTGTTTTGCCCACAGCAATGTAGGTCACAGAAAACCTACTTATCATAAATCAGGAAGACAACAAAATTCCTTATTTCTTCACTAAAACCATGAGGACAGAACCTGAACCAATTAGAACATGCCCACAGTGACCATGCTTCTGAAGCCATCATGGATTTCATCTACCTCAAACCCCTCATCCTGCATAGCTACCACACGTGGCACCACAGAGGCTGCCTGGGAAAACAAATAAATAAACAAACACATCACTGGAAGCCTCACATCAGGCCAGTGCAGAATGACAAACAAGGAGAAATCAATAGCTACTAAAGCATCCTTCAAGTCTCCCAGTGAGATATAAAAGCATTTGTCTTCCATGTGGCATGCAGGATTTTCTTTTTCTCTTTTTTTTTCATTTAACTACATTCTGGTACAATATGATATCATGTGGCTTAAAGGAAAGCAGAACGTTGTTATTTTTATATTTCATTGACTGTTTTTGGAAAAATACTGTCCTGTTGCGATGTCACTCTGCGCTGTGTTTGTTTTGCATTGTCAGGCTTCACTAAAATCTCAATGCACAAAATTTGCCAGTACACCCAGAGTCGAGGAGGGTCCTGACGTGGTTCAGACCAAACCAATGCTAGATTTGATTTGATATAACAGGAATCCGCACACGTCTGTACCAGCCATCCACACCAAACAGGTAGAGGATAGAGCGTTTCAGTCTGTATATGGCATACACCAGCAAAAGTAAGTGTCCAAAACTCCATTCAGCTTTTGAAAAAAAATTCCCTTTGAACAACACAGGCAGCTTAAATTGTACTGATGTATTTATTTCATGAGGGTGGGTAACTGTAAATGCCCATGGGATGTAGACAGATGGTGAGTGCACTGGCCTTGGTGTGCAAGAATCGAGAACCGAGGTTCTAATTCCATCTCCACCTGACATGTGCTGCCTCATCACAATTTTGGCAATAAGTGAGTTATTTAAATATTCTAAATACCCTCTGCTTAGAGTAAATAGAAAACAAAAGTCATCCTCTCTGTTGTGCCTGACTGAGGACAGATTGGCAAACATCTAAAATGTTTTGAATGCATGTTTTGTGGTCATTACATTCGGTAAGAGCATCACAGGAAGGACACACGGAGAAAATAAATTAGTCTGGAAATGTGTCTAAATGTCTCCTACGTCTTGTGACTGTGCACTTAAATCTTCACCAAAAAAATAACCTTTTTGTACATTCTTCAGTATGTATTCTGTTATAAACTAGCTTCTATTAATAACAAACTATAGACTGAACAAAGATATGACTTTTAACACCAGTCCATTACATTTTATGGTGACAAAATGCTAACTCTGCTTCTAGTTGTATTCTGTCATGTGATGACGCGTGACGACAGGCTTGTAAGTGGAGCGTCTGGCACATGAGAGTGTGACAGAAAGGACCCCAAGCAGTGACAGCGGCAGCCCTGAAGCACTCCCGCTGGGAACCCTGAGGTGTCAATCAAACTCAGTGTAAACACTGCACAAGGGTGCCAGCTAAGGGCTTTGTGGACTATCACAGAAATTACATCGCAAGGATTAATTAAAAAGAGGTTGACAGAGAGTATGAGCAGGTTGTTGCATCTTACTTGGAAGAGCTAATCAAACGAAACTCGTATTGCTGCTATATGATGCTGAGAAGACCTTTGGCGAGGTAGAACGGGGGGTTTCGTGGTTCTGAAACGTGGGTTGAAGTTTGATATGCAACTCTTAAAGCAGCTATAATAACTAATGAGATGACTTCACCGTTTGTTTAGTTTGTCTAGATCCACAATGGTAGGGTGTTCTGAGGTAATTTTCCAACAATACTCGGAGCTACTTGCCGATATGGTCTAAAAGAATCCAAGAATTAAAGGTGTACATTCAGGTAGTAGGGAATAAATTCTTGTATACAAAATAGATGCTTGCAGATATTAATGAAAGTTAGAGCCTCTGCTGATTATTTGCAAACAATTCCTCATACAATAAACGCAAATGCTAAATTATCTGTATATAAAATCAACATACAAATCAGCCATTCTCATCTGTAAATCAATGCTTTCTTAGAGTAGTAAGAGCTTTTAAATGGACTCATTTTTAAATGGATCCCTAAGGTACCTGGGTATAATGATGACAATGAACTTTGGCCTTTATGATAAAAAACAAAGACCAGATTGGACAGCTGGAAAAAAATTAAACTTGTCCTTATATTGAAAAGTGAACATCATAAAAATGGTGGTGGAACTCTACTTCCAGAATGGCATCTGTAAATATATATAACAATTGTTGAAGGTTTTTTTATGGGACGACAAAAGGTCCAGAATTAGTGTAAGTAAATGAAACTCTCTCCAAAGATGGCCTGGCAGTACCTGATGAACTTTTATATAGTTTGAAATGGCTGAACATCCAAGACACTGAGATAATACCAATTCTTTGTTGGACTGTATCACAACAGAGTGAGAACTTACTTTCCCTCTTCAACCAATCGAAACACTCTCACAGTCCTTGGTGAATGGGAAGCGTGTGGACTATGATTACCCTGATCCCATTACACTCTAAAGAGATCTGGATGGGAGTTCATAAAAAGTACAAAACTGTGTCAACTGTGTCAGTGCTTTATGGAATAAAGTAGGGATGGTTAAGTGGTTCAGACAGGGAACATGTACATTTAATGACATTGGTGCATTACTTGTTGCTTTACCTGGTGAACAAATTTAAATAGGGGTCATTTTTGGACATATCTGCAAATCAGAAACTGTATAAAAGCAATGAATTATTCCAAGCAAGAAACAAATGCCGTATAATAGAGTACTGTGAGAAGTCCCCCTCTAGAAGGATTTTCAGTGGAAGGTGTTCCAGAGTCTGTAAAAGGACCTGTGAAAACTTA
Organism: Sternarchorhynchus goeldii; assembly: GCA_028565775.1. Lineage (NCBI taxonomy): Eukaryota > Metazoa > Chordata > Actinopteri > Gymnotiformes > Apteronotidae > Sternarchorhynchus > Sternarchorhynchus goeldii. The sequence continues at coordinate 13,762,102 of JAOXYF010000015.1, forward strand.
TGACTAATATGACACAGGAATCTCGGATGTTTTATTGACAAAAACCCATGAGGAAATGTTTTATTTAATAATGGGAGACGTAAGACAAGCAATGGACATATTGATTCAATATAAAGTGCTACGCTGACATTACTGAACAGGAGTGCTGAATGACAATGTGCAAACAAAGAACTGGTACAGGTTTGCATCACGGGAATGCAAAATTGTTTTGCCCTTTGTGGAAAGTAATAAAATTTCTTGGAAACTTCCAGTTTCACCAAGAGTCTGTCTCACATAACACTGGGAACAGTCACAGCAACATGACGAACTCTTAGGTACTGGAAGTAGTCACAAGCCCCTACATTTACAATGACCCTTTCATTGACTGTGCCTACAGTGAAAACATGCTAATAATGTTAATGGGAAACTACAAACACAGGGAAGTGTAGGAAAGCTTCGGTAAGGAGCATATTTTGGAAAAAGAGCCCGGTGACTCTTTCTTCTGTCTTTATCAGCTTGTTAGTGTGTGAAAACCAAGAACAACTTAATTTACCAATAAATAAATGACCAAGTTGCTCTAATAAAGACAAAAAATTGCAAGATGTTTTGGTTAAGGTTGAGGAACACTGAACCTTTTTTGGCCTTCCTGATATCCCATATCTTCTGCCCCATAACTTTGTATAAAACATTTTTTGATGCTTCTAGTTAATACTTTCATTTAGCTTCTATCATGGCATCAGAAATTCATCATAATTATCTCATAATTATGGTGTATTTCATTAGTGCTGTAAACTGGTCGACTATCAGTATGAATATTTATGCAATTCTCGCTCGGAGAGGTGAGGCAGCTTGAAAGACTCTCCAAAACTGTGCTGGTATGACCTAGTTGTCAAAGTATAGAAAAACTGGGGGTGTTCTCCTCCATGTCGGAGTTTGACGGCAACTCAGGAGAGCTTTGGGAGAAGCCAAACGCTCCCTCTACTATCGCCCAGTGTAAGGGAGCTCTTTGATTCCAACTAATACAATTGTTTTCAGATCATGCAGTATTTGGTGGTATGAAAAGGGATCAATAGCGAGGCAGTTAAAAAGAGCCAAGGCCGCTTCCCATGTTCCGCAGCTCGGGCGTCGTTAAGATAAGGCGCACTTTGGTTGTGATAAACACTCAGGATCGGTACGGGATTTCTAATTGACTGTATTGTCCTTTTAATCATTGATAACTGGTTTTCAAAACTGCTTTATGTTGTTTGTGATTGATGCTTCTATTCATAGGCGGTTCTCAGCTATGCGGTTTGTGGAAAACATTTGCCTGAAATATAGATTTTAAATAGACCTGCATACCCATATGTTGTTCAGTTCAGTCCTACTCACCATTCACCCTGACTTCTGTGTCGGCCTTGATTTAAGGGCACCTATACAACATGCATTTACCAGACCTTTATCAATTTTTACAATTAGACCTAAGCCAAATTTTTTCATTTTAAGCATTTTGAAAGTCTCCAAACAAATTGGAATGGAGTCGAGTTGACTGGTGACAGTCTGATTTGCACGATTTTCCATTCACGCTGAGCATGGTCAGTCTGCTGAGACATACTTTGACTGATTAATCAACTGTGGCTTTAAGTTTGAGTCAGCACAGAAGGCGCCACTGTATATAGACACTGTCTGCACTCACACTCAATTACACTGTAATGATTGGGCGATGCTGACAGGTGTGCACATGCATAATGCAAACTGGGACTGGAGGTGCTTTGTGGGATTTTCTTCTCAATGCAAACTACAGCACTGCAGCAAAAAGTCAATACGCGAGAAAGCAGTAGTAATGCGATCTGATGCAAATTTCCTTTTGTTTTGAATAAGCAGGTTTCTGAATGAGCTGGACTGCAAATGACTGACTGAAAACATGGGTGACGTGAGAGGAACAAGAGTACGTGTTCCGTATGCCCTGATGTTTACATATGGATATACTGTCTAGCCACTGTTTTAATCTCCTGAGGTCTGCCACTACACCATCATCAGGTGAAAATGAAGCCTGGGAGTCTATTGCTCCTAGAAAGACACTTAAATCAAAACCTTAAAACAAAGCTGTATTAGGATTTACATGGTCATATAAGGAGAAAATGGCACTACAGTCACAGGTCGCAAATGGAAATGGATTGTCAGGGGGTCACATATGTCGTCATGAACTATGAAGTGCATGGGTTTGCATTTCTGGTATTCAGCAAATGGGGGAAAGACTGTTTAAAGTCCTCTTGTTTATGTCTTCAGCAGACCCCATGCCACTGCACAAAAAAGCAATAAATCGGCAAAATGAAATCGGGTGCGTGCAGCAGCAGCAGGCCCAGCTGCAGGTCCACAGGCAGGCGGTGTGGAGGAGACTGCTGAAACTGCATTCTATCCTATAATCCATCCGCATTTGTATAATGGACTGCCATGTGAGTCCTGGGCCTTGTACATATCTCCTCTATGCTTCACTGTTAAGTTCTGCCCATTGGCAATAAAGATGGAGGTCCGATTTCGACGGAGGATGAAATATAATGACGTCTGTAGGGCGGAGATGAGCAGAAGCCTGCTGGGTGTCGGGACGGCATGACAGATCCCGCAGGCCCCTCGCACGGAGAGATACGCTCGTGCAGTTAAGCGTGGACAGTGGCGCGTGTGTCCGTGGGAGCCACTGACCCATTAGGTCACGCGTGTGCGTGTGTGTGTGTGTGTGTGTGTGTGTGTGGATGCGAAGCCGCATGCAGACAGGCTCGGTTATCCGCGTGACTGATTTAATGACACTCGACACCCTCAATCTGCAGCGCAAACAAATCGATGCATAACGGCAGTGCAGCTCCTCTGGGGTTTTACACCACTGTTGGTTCAGGCATACGGCACGAGAATAGCATACACACACACACCTCTGTTGGTTCCGCTTCCAGGGACGTTCGCCGTCCGAGCTTTGAGATCGAACGAGGCTCCGCTAATGTGCGCATATTCCTTCAGTCGGACCCTATGGGTCGTATAAAAGACCCCCGATCCTTTCACCAGGATCGTCAGCTTTTATCACAGGCCTGAATAGAAAGTGCAGCGGTGCTGATGGCCGTTTGAGTTTTTTCCATTCGGCGGTCAAGGCTGCGTAGTGCATTTCACTGTACATTACTACTAAAAATCATTTGGGGCTAATAAAAAAGTCATTCACTCGCACACGTAATGCCGGGCGACTTGAGAGATCAATGTGCCGTGTGAGGGTACACCACATGCTAGGTACACAGGCCTCGTTCATTGGCTATTTTTGCTCCTTACAATACTTACATTGCATTATAATATAATGTCTTGCAGATTGTTCTTTTTAATTAACAGTGCAGGGCATTGATATTAATACAAACAAGATACTCCTTCATGATTGTTATATCTACGTAGCATTTGACCCTATTCTGACTTTTGTTCTTTCAAATAATGTGTTGCTTGATCTCCATTTCACACATTTGTTCTTTGTAATATGCTATTTGTTCCTTATACCTAAATAATACCGTTTATGCAAGTATAAATATATTTGTTTACAGTGAAATGTTTTATACAGTGAAATTTAAGCCTAGTAACTAAGCCTTAAAAATATGTTGAATTATGTAAACAAACTCAACAAGCAGTAGCCAAACAAGGGATACTGTAAACGCAACTTCCAGCATCCAGGACCGAAACGAAAAACCAGCAGTAAGCCCAAAGGCCCTCTTTCTGAGTAATGTCTGCCTGGTCCACCACCTCCTTGTGAGGGACTCTCTACTGAATCTCCACGCAGCATGGACCTCCACGAGATACACTACTGATGCCTTGAAATATCACTGTTAACCCTCGAGAGTTCTGACTGTGTCCTTATCCCTTCCACGGCGGTGAACATCTGATGCTGACGGGCACCACATGCTCCACGTGTGCTATAGGGGGTCTGCAGCCTTTCTGATCGAAACACAGCAGGACCATTGAGAGAAACAGCTCCGTTTTAATGGTGTTTTACTCTAGCAACTGCCATCAATTGGCTATTGTCGTTTGTCTCTTAGAAACTGATCTAATTGTAAATTATCCTTCAGAATATGCAGCCATTATCATTGCAAACAGAGCTGGAAATACTAATTACATGTTACAAGATGGCAATTAAGTCATACAACTATGTCGCGAAATTATCATGTACACTATTCTCTGAATTACTTTCAAGTTAGTCATATTCAGAGACCTGGGCATTAATTGAAACGAAAACCAGCTTGGGCCACAGCGAACTGCGCACTCTCTGAGGACATTTACGCCTGTGTGTCTTGTGTTTCATCAGGAACAGTAATTATGATCAACATGAAGAACAGACACAGGAACTGCCGTTAATTGCTTTGAGTTTGGCACTGTAGTTTTTACACTGGGTCATCACTGATATGTCTGCTCAGACAGATGGTACTGTAAGCAAGGTTAGACCTACTAACTCTGATTGGAGTGGTGAAAGAAAACATGAAATATTTCTCATTTATAGTCATCTCTATAACATGAATGTTCATTTTCAACAGATAGATTGAATAATATAATCATCTGTAATATAGCTACCTACCGAAGTGTATGGTAATATGTTATTTTTACTCACACTCAAGCCTTCCACCAGAGGCTGGGGAGTTATTCCTATTTCCTCTTACAAATACACATATTCATTCCTTTGTATTCAGTGTGTGTGTGTGTGTGTGTGTGTGTATGTGTGTGTGTGTGGGGGGGGGGTTAGATAGGGCCAGTGAAAATCTTGGGGTGGCAAACTAAAGGTTATAAAGCACAGAGGAATTTCAGGGTGCACAAGTTAATGCAATATTAAAACTTTGTATTATAGTGTATAATAAACTGCATGCCTAATGCTGCAGCTGATAAACTTGAGCAGAGAGCAGAAAATTCAATCACATTGCATGCCCCCCCCACCCCTCTCGGTCCCGCCTCCAAAGCCCCGCCCCACAGAGCCTGTCGTGCAAGTTGTAAAATGTCAACATTGCTGGCTAACAAACAAAAATAAATATTTTAGACATGAAAAGTAATTCCACTTTCCATTTCTATTCGGTCAAAAACTAGGATACATTTATAGTACCAATTTATAGTATACATTCATCCATCCATCCATCTCCACTGCTTATCTGGGTCCAGGTCACAGGGGCAGCAGCCTAAGCAAAGGGGCCCAGGGCTCCCTGTCCACCCAGCTCCTCCGGGGGAATACCGTGGCTTTCCCTGGACAGTCGAGAGATATAATCCCTGGAGGCTCCTCCCTGTTGGACATGCCTCCTTCTGGTGTCGTTCTTGGGGCTTCCAGATCAGATGCCTGAACCACCTCAGCTGGCTTCTTTCAACACGAGGAGCAGCGGCTCTACAAGCCTCTCCCAGATCGCTGAGCTCCTCTACCCTATCTCTAAGGGAGAGTCTAGCAACCTTGCAGAGGAAGCTCATTCCTCTGGTGTTTTATCTAGGGTTCAGTATAATTCTTATTAGTTTGCTTTTCTTCAGTTGTCATCGAAACTGTCCTTGGCAAAGGAGGTTCTGTGGTGGCTGTTCATCTGTCATTGCTTCTGCAAAGCCCCCGGCGCCACCCACTAATTGAGCTTGACCAACTGAAAGCTTGGGTGTGTGCGAGCCGTGCTTAACCACGCCAGACACTCTTGGCTCTGATTGGTTGTTTTGATTCGGGCACAGTGGATTGTTACAAATGGCTTTAAAGGTTGTTTTAATGCAACAAAAAAATTGTTGGATGTGCTTATTGCGTTAGACATATTCTGATTGCCTCTTGATCATGTGATGCATGATTCCATAAAAACAGCTCCTAAACAGTAGAATCTTTGAGAGTAGCATAGCACCAGCCATACTTTAAACAAGGAAAAATAGAAATGTCTAGAAATTGTGTATAACCTATACCATGAATATAAAACAATAAGGTATGGCTTCACACATACTACTTTCTGGAGAATTCTTTGAATAATTGTCATTGGATGTATGGCACCTATGGTACTCACCGAAGCTACAGAGTAACACATATCTAAAACACTAGCTAATTAAACCAAAAGGGAACATGACATACACATAAAATCACAAATAAGCACAAATACCTGCTATACGTTACTAACAGTAACTGCTACATTTATCATTTATCAAGTAATTTCTCAGGCTGTGGGGTCAGTGAGTCGTGGGGGCCAGTAATTTTAGCACAAGGTGGCCCCACCCTAGTGAGGGTGCCCTTGGTTTCCATCATTTGGGACTGTTTTATTTAACACCATTGATGTTTTCTACGTCTTCACTACTATCACTTCCGGTTCACCATGACTTGTGCGTCTGTCTGGACCTGGAGGTCTTGATCTTAGGTCTATTGTTCACCTCTCTCCATGGCTCCTCCCATTTGAACTTGAGAATGCCCAGGTTTTAAGTTCCTGTATAGGATCGGAGACGCTGGGTTTTGTCTCTCATTGTATGCTCATCCCACCAACATCCTAGGTGTTGGATTCCGCATCAAGCCGTGGCAACTCCTCTGCTACCAACATATTTGAGGCACTCTCTCATCAACTCATTCATTTATATTATCATTACAAAAATAAGATATTCCAGCAGTGAACTAAAGCACTTTGCTTGCCCAGCTGATGCAAGACCTCTCTTCCAGGTTTTTTGCAAACCTTGTATGGGCATTTTGAACAGAGATCCACTATCAGTTATACATACTATACAAATAATTATGTGGTTAAACATATGCAAGGTTGTTTTTTTTTCATTAGAAAAAAGGTACAGTTGGCAGAAGAATGTAATATTCCAACAATCGCATTGTGAGAACGCATATATCTGTGCAATACTTAAAACGTGTATTGTGGCAGGGAACTGATAAGACCACTTATACTGCACTGGGTCATAAATCACAAATTTGTGGTTGAGGTATGCCAAATACAGTGACCTTTTGCAAACCCATTTAGCTTGAACATATTCCCTTGTGGTTATCTTCTCAAAAAAAAGGACCAGGTAGAGCTCATCTGCACATGATAAATACTCCAGTAAAGCTACATTAAACAGCATAATTCCATGATGTCTAACTAAAAGCTGAACATATAAAGATAATGGACTTATAAGAACCCAGGCATTATTCAAGTGAATGTATTTCAGGCACATTGTCAAAATACTGCATAGAGGGGCGGCAGTAAATGTGTTTGCACAGGTTCCAACGTCACATGTCAGCTTTTAGAAATGTTGGAGTTATTATGCACTAAATCTGTGCTTCGAAGTATTAAGTTATGCAATTCCACCATATTCTACCTTATTAGTAAGAAGATGACTGTTGTAAGAACTTGAAAATGCTGTGTAATAATATGGAAATCCTGCGTTTTGCTGATTTGTTGT
>JAOXYF010000015.1:13769539-13802949 GCA_028565775.1 Sternarchorhynchus goeldii
ATTACATTAGTTCCTACTCAGTTGTTTTAACAGCCAATTTAATATTTATTATGTATTATTAGTGTCTTGCTGTTCTATCTAAACTGATTGCTGAGGTCGTTTAATGTAATGGGTAATGTGACAGCAGAAGACCAAGCTGATGATGATAAATGTTTCAAAGAGGGAAATAAGGACTAACACACAGGGTAAAATTCAAGCGGTTTTATTTCAACTTGTGGGAGGGGGAGAATCAAACCAAACCAAAAAATACACTGTATGATGATGTGAGCAGCAATTATAAAATTATTATAACCCCCCCCCCCCCAAACACCTATGATAAACGTATAATTACTCTTTGCCTACACATAGTTATATATACAAAAATAACAGAAAAATAACATAAAATATATTTTTTATAAACATATACGTCATTGTTATTCTGAGAAGCCAGCATTTCTGCCAAAACCAGACAAGAAAGAAATGTTGGTTGTTGCTCTTTTAAGCATTTAAACATTTTGATATTAAATATATCTGTTTTTGATCTCGCATGGCTTTTGAAAACCGTGTGAAGACATACAAGAATGGTTATTTAGAACATGAAAATGTTGCTTAGGACATCCACATCATTTATTATTCTTTAGGGTTTCTTTTTAAAAGTTCTTGTTCTTTGTTTTACTTCATCCCAGACCTGTATAAGATGGTTTTGTAGTTTAATAAGCTTCTGCCGTTAACACAAATTTCCTTTTAAATGCATGTCAGTTTATCAGTCAATTAATCCATAATTACTTTGAACTTAACGTGTATACTTGCAGTTAAATATTTTCAGATTTGTAAACATTACTTCATCATTTTAATTCCTTTCACTAAAGTGATTTGCAGATTTAAATTACAGTTCGCCACAGAAGTAACATCTCAGTGTATATGGATGGATGGATAGATAGATGGATGGACATACACAAATTCAAAACTGCGCTCCTCCCCCACTGTGGCACTAAGCACATCTAGAAGTCTTTTGCAGAGACTGTCCTGAGGTGTTCTAAAGTAATCCTTTGGTATATTATAACAGGCTTTAAGAGACTTGAAGAGAGCCTGGTTGCTACTATTGCAACTGGCTTTTCTTCCATTTTTTAGTACTGCATATAAATTTTCTGGTTGAATTCTAATAAAGATATTGAGAAGTAATTATATATGCACATTATACCATTGTTAAATCAATAATAAACCTAATGGTTGTATTGTCTAAGACGTGTGCACATTACTATATATATATATATAGTGTGGATACTGACTTGCCTCCTACTCACAAGGACTGAAAAGTACAAAACGTTCCACATATCTTAGTATAAATGTGCATATAATACCCATGTTCAAAAGTCAGGGAAGCTGAACAAACTCAGGATCAAATAACTACTGCTAAACAACTTGCAGGGCACCCGTGTTAAATTGTCAAATGGCTCAAGCAACCCAGCCTCATCTTTTGCCGTCATAAACTTAAAACTGAATCATATATTGTAGAAATCAATCTAATAAAGAAGTATCATGTTGCAGGAAAGTGTTACTCAGGCATTACAAAATACAACTTAAGATCTGAAAGCAGTTTCGTTTAGCAATTATTTCACAGCTGCACTCTGTTATCACATGCAACACCAAAAAGTGGTATTCTAAATAAACATATTTTGAAACTTTCTAAATTAAACATCGTTTGTAGAAACTTGATCCATTAACTTCTTTTGTGCCCCCTTTTAAAGGGTTAGTGTAAATATTTTGGAACCGACCCAATTACCAAAATTCATTCCTGCAATGGACAAACATGTGGCACCTGGTAATCAGTAGTATGTCGAGTGCAGAGGTGAGCAGCACCAGCGAGGCCCAAGATTTTGTATGCATGAGTGAATCCCAGCTGTGCCACATGCAGTACAGACACTAAACAGTACAGGCCCTAAACAGTACAGATACTTAACAGTACAGACACTAAACAGTACACACACTAAACAGTACAGACACTAAACAGTACACACACTAAACAGAGCAGGCATTAAACAGTACAGACACTTAACAGTACAGGCACTAAACAGTGTTGTAATTCGGGTACAGTGGAAAGTTCCCTCACATCCCTCCAAGGAAGTGTGTCTTCGCCATCCTAAACTACTGGTGGTGATGCTTGACAGGGAAGAAACTACCAATAATCGAACTTGCTAGTTAGAGTGTAACAGCAAGACTCTGATCCTAAATGAAACTGGAAAAACAAACTTTGTTAGGTGTGACTGTGCCCCAGTTAAGCATCATAAAAACATCTGATGTGAAAGATTTTAGTGCAGAAACACGATTCAAACATGTATTAGTGAGGCTGTACAAACCTCCAATGTTCCTGTGGAATGCCATAACATGCCTGACAACCATTTTGGGCACTGATTGTAGGGGAAGAGCAAGGCCAGAGAAAAGCAGAATTAAATCTGTTCACATGCTCTCGTCCACTTCACCTCTAGGCTACAGCTCAGTTATGGCCTTGTTTGCCATTGCGGTGAGTATGAATGTAGATGCCCCTCGTGTTTGTCAAGCCTTTCAGAAAAATCTTTCAGAAAAAGAATATGCTGCTGTTAACTGAGGTGGCATTCACTACATACTGGCTAGCCTTTCATTGTGTTAAGGAATCGATACAGAAATCAATGTATAATGTATTAACACGTACATAGAGTAAAGCATACGTTATGGCATTAGCGCCTGCACGCCAAACTTTTGACCACCGTTTGGCTATTTGCAGATACCAGACGTTTTCTTGTTCTGCTCAAAGTACCAGGCATCAGTTTCACTGGCTTGTCATGGTGTCAGTCTGTCTTTTGGGCACGTGGTCGTGTGTCGTATATATTTTTTTAAAAAATGCAATACGACATTTATAACTTGGGATTGTGTTTTTGGCCGTATTTCCTACTTTCGCACTGTAGGGATGACAATATAATGCAAACTCTAGTTTCCTTCATCTGGAAAGCTACCGTGTCAATAATTTGCATCAGACTGTTCAAATGGCCTTTTAAGGAAATTGCAATGGGAAGTGTAAGAGCCGGATCCCCTTAATGGAACAGACTGACCAAAAATTCAGACATAGCTAACAATGAACGAGAGCTAGAATATTAGCATTATGCAAATGTCATTATGGTCACTGCGCGCTCAGCTAACTTTTATTCATTGCAGTGTAAGGGCTTTCATCCGAATTTTCCTTTAACCTCATGCAGGCATCGTAATGAAAGCACGTTTGGTTTTCCTGTTCAGCTCTCTGCATTTTGTGTGACAGCTGCACCTATCGCAGTGTGTGTGTTTGTTGCGGGTTAGAAAGAGAATTGATTTCCTAGACTCTCATTTAGAGAAAAAGAAGGAACTGCACTTTACGTCGTCAGGGAGAGCGCCATGGGTTTACACTCTGTCCCAATGATGTTGACACTCACATTATCGCGATGGGCCACGCCAAAAGATACACAACAAAACGATTCCCCGTATAAAACTTCGCACCGTCGATGAGCCACAATACGAACCACAGGGATCAGAGCTCGGTAATTCACGCATATGATAAAAAAAAAATATGATAAAAAAACGGCGCTTGCAAACTTTCAAGTCGCGAGAGATTTCTCGCGTGCAGCCAGGCAGGAGACCGCAGAGACGTTTGAAAGTCAGCGGAGAAGCTGGGACACGCTCAAACGTGAGAGGTTGCTTCTGTTCCCCGGACACATGGCCTCTTTTCAAGCGGGAGGCAAAGGTCATCGTTCGGACAGTTCACCGGAAGGACGGACTCCTTCAGGGAAGAGTGCACTGCTAAGCACATAATTGTCCTTAACGCGTAGTGCACCATTTGTTTATCTTGCTCAGCATTACCCATAGTGCGTGTTAGTTCCGCACTCTGTTCAGGAGCATGTTTAACATCTCACTCAAGTCTATTCATACTAAAACTTTTGTATTTCATTAACTGTCATCCTCTGGAGACAGTTATGACACTGTGCGGTTTTAATTTCTCTTAGCTCTGTGTAATTAGCAGTACCTAAAAACGTGTTAACAGCTTTTTAAAGGTGGGGTGGTATAGAACAGCATTACATCAGAACAGCAGTTATATCTTAAAAGGAATGAAATGCACAGTAAATCCATACTCTACTAGGATGGGTGGGAATTTTGTGGAATTGGAGGGCAGAATAAACTGATTTTGTCCACATGGATTAATGCAGTGCTTTCTACTATAACCCAGTGAACATCCCTGAAATTGATTCATGGTGATAAATGTAATCAGGTGTAAATCAAAGCAAAAGCATGTGAGGGATCATTAAAAGAGGCAATGAGACGCAGAACTGGAGTGAAGAGGAAAGGCTTTGGCAGACAGAAGTTTGCAGAGCTCAGGCCAGTCAAAAAAAAAGCTTTGCATTGTTACTGTAGCATTAGGGAAACAGAAATATTAAAATGATCTCTAATCGATGTGTGTGAGGCAGCGTCCGTTAGTTATCTGTCCGTTAGCTGCCAATATGCTGTCAAAATTCAAAAGGGTAGATAGGTGGACAAGAAGGACAGGGCTGAAGGTCTGAAATTACGAAAAAGAAACGACTGTTATTTTCACTGCTATATCATTTGATTGTTCCACTGTTTTGCCCTGGATGTTTTGTGTTTCCTTGGTTTCAGGGTTTCTGAGACATTGGTGGTTTTCAGAACTGGACTGTTATTACTTTTACCACCAGCCAGGAAAAGAGGCTTGACTTTTATTTTGTAAATCTTTTATTGGATTTTTTTTTCCAAGGGCTCTTGTGATATTGTTGAACTCAAAAAAAACAATATAATATAGCAAAGAAGAGAGAGGGAGTACAGTATTTATTATTTACCAAAGATTTCACTGTTTGGTGGTGGTTAAAAGTTAAGACTATGACCTGTTAAATCAAATAAACCAGTACCCGTGTGGGTGTTTTAATTTTCTTCACTAATTTCAGCTTCATTACAATTTTCTTCACTAATTTTCATACAATACACCTCTATATGTAAGGTATGTTAATGGATGGCTCATGGGAAATGTCGTTCTTGTACAGGGTGCCCAAACAATTTACATACAGATCCACAGGCGTAGATCTCCTGCCAACACTGTAAACCTGTAGCCCTGGTGAACAGGGAAGTCGGCAGCATGGATCCAGGCTTCATTGCTCCTATCTGTCACACAGCCAGCCCTGCAAAGGCAAACTTCTCTCACCCCTGCTTCTGTAAGAACAATGGGACTCTGGGAAAGAAAGCATGCCCTGTCACAGTCGTCACCACGTTGCAGGAATCTTACGTGTTTGCTGGGTGACTCACAGACACAAGTCTGTCTGAAGGTCAGAGTTAAACTCTCCGAGCTATCTCCCATTTAAGACCCAAGCAAAGGCCAGCTTTCTCTTGAAGAAGTTTAGCCGAAACCTGACGTGTAACCAGTAGACGACAAGAGGGAAGTGCTAGCATGACCACTTTTTAATAGCTAGAACTACTGCTAAAACCCACAGTTTTAGGTGAAGCGTTTCTATCAAGTCGGCAGACAGGGTATCGTTCAATCGGACAAGGCATCAGGGGCGTTTTGAGACGTGAAGAGGAAACAGTTTCCCAGCCCTCTGTCCGTCAGGTTCACGCCCCTCAGCGTGGCACCTCGCTAATCCTTCGGGACCTAATCCTTCGACGCTAAGCTAACGGGGTCCGGTGCCACGGCGAAACCGCACGGGTGCGATCGACCGCGCGAGCCCACGCCGTTTGCGCCAAAAGCAGTGCTAATTGCATCATCAAAGAACGGCACGTTCGCCCAGCGCAGCACACGCCGCCACCGGAACACGTCGAGGACCCGCTCGCCGGGTGTCACGGCAACAAATTGATCTGACCTCTGCGGTAGAGACGCTGGGCAGACACTTTGATGCATAAAAATCTATTCATGCACCGTGCTTTAATCCATTCTCCGCTTCCCCCGAAGAAGGCGGTGCGAAATCACACTCATTAATATTCATAAACCAAGGTGGAAACGTACACATCTTTGATGGAGAGTGGAGTTCTTGCTTTGTGCAAACTTGTGCTGCATCAAAAACAAGTCAGATCTACTGAGGATAAGGATGCTTGCAGATAAATTGGCAATACAGTGGGTAATAGCTTCTGAATCACAATGGGACCAGTGCAAATACTGAGTCTGCGTATCATAAAGGGGTGCAGTGCCTAAGATTTAAATTCAAGACTCCATAAGTATGACTTATGAATGTAACTGGGCATTGTTGCATTATGTCAGATATAAGTATAAGTGTGGCGGGATTATTATCAGATCATTGTCAGATAATTATCAGAATTAGTCAATATTTGGATTCAATACTGATAATTAGGTAGTCATTTGCACAGATATCAAATAAATTGCCATTTTCACAGCAGTTGTAAAACTGGATACCATCTTACAGAGAGGACGATCTTCATTCCAGACAAATATCTGAACCATGTATAATTTAATCTAGAATGTGTCCCATATTTATGGTTAATTTAAATATATATTAAAATATTTTCGGATTAGCAACATTAGCAAAAATTATCTACATGGAAGTATTACATACGTGCACTGACCTAGAATTTTAGTCTCAGTGCATCAATATTTCTTGCGTAACGTTCAGTGTATTAACAATCAGAACTACGAAGTGACAGGTGCAGCACCACGCGTGGGAATGCAACAAACTAAGCTTGCTCCTTCACACTGCCTGCAGGATAACTGCAAATATATATATTGGTTTAAAGAGGGGATGGGTGGTCTGCAGTGTTTTGTTTTGTTTTTTTAGCCCAAATGCCACTGCATGCCGATTCCAAAGGGTGGGATTTTAGCTTCTGCTTCGGGAAGTCTGATTTCTCAAGCACTAAATGCCTAAGAGGCGTCCTCACCGATCTATCCAGAGCTCGGCGCCTCTGGATCCACTGTCCTAAAGCTGCAGTGCCATCCAGAGGTAAAGTCGGCAAACCGCGCTAGAATATCGGTCATACACCGGTAAAGTAGAGCCTAGAACTGCCACGCGGCCAAGCGAGGAGGTCTTAAAACGTAAAGATAGCATTTCTCCCCTGGTACCGATCCCATATTTAGCAGGTCTTTTGCTAGAAACTGACTCTGAAAACAAACAAACTTTTCGCTTCAGTGTTACTTGAAGATTTCGCACGAACACTAACACCTTCGATCGAACGGTAAATCGTGTGACAATGTTTTGACTGCGCATCATCACAAGACTTTAAGCAAAATGTGCTAATATTTGCAAACCACTTATGCTGATAAAACAAACACTGTTTCACATTTTTTGCAGATGTTGGTGGAAGGAATCGTCATGGCATCAGTATGCTACAGTGAAGCGTGAAAATGAGTGATGGGCGAGAAATCCTTCAAGGAAGATTTCAATGTAAAAGTGAAAAGACCCGTGTAATTCAAACCACATAAAGAAATGTATAGTATAACAGTGCCCCCTAGTGGCAAACACTACAAATCACATCACATCATGCGCTTTCCTTAGCCTCTTCTTTATTCAACGATAACTACTTAACAGGTTCCACCAAGACGTAACAATAAATATAGAAGTTGCTGTACATATCACATTTTGTCAGCGGTAAAAGCTGTTCTATGTATGCAGTATTTACACTCATTTTAGTTATTTAAAAATGAATATGGTTTTCACTTTAGGCACATTTGTGTATCCTCTCGAAAAGATGAGAAGTGCAGAGATCTTAACACAAATAGTCGAGCTGTATTAGACCAGAGCTGGTGAGATGAGCCATCATTGCCAAACACACACGCACAGAAAAAAAAAATTATAAATCCCTCACCAGAGACTTGGAAGTTTCCAAACACAAGTGGCCAATGTTTCATACTCGGTTCCAAAAATATAGCAGCTTCTAGCAACATTTAATATATTCCATTAATACTACTCAGTACAATACTCATGTACAATACTATACAATCTTAAAATACTTAATATTACCATCATTTATATTACATGTTCATAATAACTGTTACAGGCTGTGCACTACATATATATACATGCCCATAGATCTTACCGTCGCTATAGAGACAGCCAATCATCCACAGTGGGCTTAAATATCTGCAGTCTCTTCAGAAAACACTTGGGGGAGTTCTGGTCACAGAGAATCCTACTATGTTGTCCTGTGTTGGTTCAGGCCATGTTTGGATACACGTATGGTTGAAGAGCTCCCAAAGGAGATGAAGGAGAGAAGAACCACAGATCTGTAAAACCGCAAAAGCAGCACTGACAACTGTCAAACAACGACAGCTGTTTTGACGTACGCAAGTTAAAAGGCTGGAATGCTGGCACCACACACACACACACACACACACACACGATCGGACAAACCATAAAAAATAGGGCGAGGCCTTACATTTACAGTACTGACCTTCATGGTATTCATAATGTAATCCAAAGTATGTAGACCTCTCTGGAGAGGAATGCTGATTATAAGAAAGGATATTTTTATACCTTCATCCGTATGGATATCATACGAAAGAACCCCAAAAGCAAATACCAAACCATGGCTTCAAGAGCCTGGCAACTGGCAATGAAAACCATTAGATGTTCTGTCTGATTACAAATGGAATCCATCTGCAGGTGTACTGAGAGAACAATGTCTGATATTGTTTCTCTCTCAAAAAAAACAAAAAAGAAAAAAAATAAATAAATAAATCAATACGTGAATTTCAGGGATTTATACTGGAAAAGGAGTACAGTATTGCTGTACCAGAAAATGTCAGATTCAGACACAAGAATCACAACCTCAGAGTAAAAGAGGTAGATGGTGATGCACATTAATGGAATATTTCTAGGGATGCAAAGCCTTTGTAACGATCGCGCAAACACGACTGATCAATTCCCTTCAAAAGTATAAAAACAACGCAATAAAAAAATACCTTAGTTTAAGCAATAACAGAAAACCTTTGAACTGGAAAAGCTGCCTGGAGTTAGATAAATATAATAGGGTTAGACAGTTTTGTTATAAACTGGTTACATGAACAGCGACTTGCAAGCTGAATCAAAAAATGCCATAAAATTACCAGGACTACTGCATAGAAACTTCTTTCCCCCCCTCAACTCAGTACTTAATTAGCATCCCTACAAACCAACTTTATCTTGTAGCATACCGCTTACACTAGCTATGTTAGGCTCAGTAATTCTATTAGCACCAATCGTCTGACCGGCAAAAATAGCATCGTAACATAACATATTGTATCTTAATGCAGAGGGCGTGGCTACGATGTCGTCATGCCAACACCTCAGCATCGAACGCGCTCCAGAAAACATCAAGGAACAATAAATAAACTCCTACGGTCATTTCTTGTACTGGATATGTAACTTTAAGGCTTGTTAACAGAAACACTCCGGTAAATAAGATGGAAATCTTATTACAACATAATCTCTCACCGACCTTGGTAATCTCATGGCTCTTAGTCCAAAATACAACAAACCCAATAAACAAACACCGGAGTTCTATTAATTTAAAAAATAAAAAAAACTAATCTGAGCATTTCCGCTGACAGTGACCACAGGAGCTACAGAGTCTGAACTCAATCTACCTTACTGCACTCACGGCCCACTGAACCTGGTTTGAGGTCGCAGACGTATCTGGGTGCAGTTTTCATGATGTTGAGGCCCCCCTGCAGCCACTCCGGGGTGTCCCACAAGCCCACCTACACGTTTTCCATCCACGTCGGCTACAGCACACCCAATTCCACTCGTCATCAAGCCCTTTATCAAAAGCATTTAGATATGCTGTGGCAAAACACAGTAAAAAAATTGTTCCAGGGAAAACTTTGGTTGAAAACACTCAGGATTCAAGCAATAAACAACATATTGACAATAAAACAAAATCAAAATGTGTGAAAAAAAAAACAAACAAACAAACACTAAAAAACTAAATCCACAGGCTTGAGTGGGGAACAGGTATTGTTCTGGAATACTGATGTTGGAAGGGTGAGGGGTGTGTGTGTGGGGGAGGGGGGGGTTAACCGCCCGGTTAGTCGTCTTCCACTCGCCGGGCTTCAGGAGAGTCACACGGTGCTGTCCTCCAACAAGGGTTCGAAGTCCTCGTCACTGCCCGGCAACGGTGTGTTGACGTGGGCTCCCGCCAGGCCGGCGTTCAGCTTGCGCTCCTGGCACTCGCCGGCGGGCACCGGCTGGCGCGCGGGGATGAAGAGAGCTACGATGAAGGCTGCCAGCACCGTGCACGCACCCAGCAAGAAGGGGGGGCCTGGAACCACCATTCTCTGCACCGGCAAACCAGACAGACAGGGAGGGGAGTTTGAACAGGAGGGAACGGCATTGGGGATGCCTGGGGGCGGTTTGGCCCCAGCCCTGGGTGCCCACCTGACACTCCCATCCAGGTTTCCACCACGTTAGGTCAGAGCAAAAACTTTTTTTTGCGTCTGGTCAGCCTGAAGGGCTGGGCCGAGGAACGCTTGGTCGGACATAGGCCGACTCAGGGCACCATTTTATAACACGCGGCATCAGACATAAAGTAGCTGCTCTGAACTCCAAGCATGCGTTAAATACTACTCTGCAGCTAAACATCTGTAGGGCTATGATACTGATTGCATAGTTTCACCATGAAAGGCAGGCACTGCAAATAGACTGATATCAGAAAAAAAAAGTATAGATATTATACTTAGTATAATAGTATTTACCATCACAGTGGCCATCAGAGGACTGCTCATTTGAAAAACAAACTTTTCGCATTTTTATTGCAGAAATGCAAGCAAGTTTACATGCTCACAGAAATAGGTCAAAGACATTGCTCCACTAATGTTTCAACACCCTGGAAAGACACTCGGAAAAAAACCTAACGGGGCTAACTCTGCTAATAATAAATGAAAAGCTCGTTACAATTATTCAAGGTTTTACTTTTAGCTTTTCAACACTGGCTCAATCGTCCTATATAAAGAGCACCAGAGAACCACTAACCTCGTTGGGCACCTGAAGAGGGATGGCGTAGTCAGCCTGGATCGGCGCAATCCCACTCAGCTCCACGTCGAAGAGGAAGAAGATGAAGCCGTAGAGCGCCGGGCCCAGTCCGTTACAGAGGCCTCGGATCCCTGTGATCATTCCCTGCACCAGGCCTAAGAGGACGACACAGCCGAGCTCATCAGCACGTCAGGGCATGCTTCCCAGAGCTTCCCACGATCCTACCCCCCTCCCCCAGCAGCGGCCTCACCTTGCTGATCGGCATCTGCGCTGCGGGACACGAGCGCGCTGACCGCCGGGAAGGTGATGCTGGACAATGCCGCCACGGCTCCCGCCGCCCACATCATCCTGGACCAAGAGAGAGAGAGGCATCGGCTAAGCGATCGCAATGAATGAGCCAGCGGACGGGGCCCCCGGCGGGGGTGGGGGTTACATACCATGGCTCGCTCCCAAGGCCGTACCACGCCAGCTGGAGGATCTGGAATCCCAGGCCCAGGAGGACCGTGTTCTTGTTCCCGATGGTCCTCATTAGCAGGGTAAGGAAGAGAGTCTGTCAGGAGGTCAAGAGCAAAGTTTCGTATCAGCACACAACCCAAACATGCAGATGCTTACCATTTTAAGTAACGCTATAAATATTTTCTTTGTAGAAGCCAGAGCTCAGACAGCACAAGACGTCAATTGTCATTTGTTCCACAGGCTCCATCTTATGATTCACAAACCCACATGCTGGAAAAATATCGAGCTTTATAAACAATACCCTTGAATTCTGTTCCACTGTGATGTTTGACAATCGAGACTGGTCGTGGAACTATAGATGTACTCAAGGGATCAGCACGTTCCTTAGAAGTTAGTTTCCTTTTCACCCTCACAGTCCAAACTGGTTTAATGAGTGGTGCTATTTAAACAGATGCCCACATGCCATAACAAACACTGTGGAGCTGTAAAAATGGCTGTCTGCATGCAGAGTGAAAGGTTTTTCCAGTCAAAAAAAAAAAAAAAGTTTTAAATCGGTCATGCTTTTGGCAATCCCTTTAACGAGGACCAACTCGGATTCGATGCCATCTTATTAGAGGGCAACTTTCTCAGACGAGGAATGAGGCAGCGCAAAATACCTTCTCATGCACATCTCACCATGCTGTGGAGAATTCTTTCAATTAAATACCTGGGCCAAGATGGAAAGAATGCCCACCACCCCGATGAACACAGCGATTGTGGTTGGTGAGAAGTTAATGACCTGTGAGGTGGAGAAAGAGACAGAAACACAGGCAGAGGGGGAAAAGCTGGAACTCGACGAACAGCACCAAGTAATGGCCTGGTAAAACCGAAGCTGGTGGAACCCAAGATTTTAATGACACACACTCCATGAGAAACTGGTCGTCTGTGCAAGATCCTCAACACATCAAACTAATAAAAGTGGATGCATCTGTACAACCTGAACACTGAATCGTTTAAGAGATCTGCCTAGGTGATAGACGAACAAAATCAGGTCCAAGAACTGTTTTATCTGCCCCTCTATATATAATAAGATACTAAGAAATTATGCTAACAAAAGATACCCATATAGAGCAGAAAATCTCCATCAATGCAGGTTTACTGTCCGTCTGAGTTTCAATGCAGGTTTAATTCTGGTGAGAAGCAAAGTAGCAAGCAAAGAACCAGCTACCTGATTTGGTAAGTCTGAAACTTACCTGTCGTAAATAGAGAAAGAAGCTGGAGTACTGGCCCGCCTCAGGCAAGTAGGATAGGAACACTGTTATACAGATGAGCAGCACGGTGGTGTCCTTCCCCACTTTCCTCAAAGACTGCGACAGAGTTACAGATCAATACACTGCGCCATCTCCAGTGCAACACATACTGGAATGCGGTTTTGCAGATATCATTTCCATGGCCTTACAGCGAACGGGTCGGCCTGCTCCCAGGAAATGGGCGCCCCCCACGTGTTCAGCCTCATCTTGTCCGGCAGGGACTCTGGGACAGCAAGCAGGATGAAGCATATGTCGGCCAGGGCCACGAGCGTGGCCACCAGGACAACCAAATTATCCCCGTAGTTCGCCGACAGATATGCCCCAATGGCGGGGCTGGTCACCAAACTTGCCGCAAAGGTTGCAGAGACCTGGACAAAGAGCACACAAGCGTTCCAAACAATGCATTACATTTTTTATACCTTTACAGCGTTTGGCTGATGCTTTTTATCTAATTAGGACTAGATACATGTTGAGCAATTGAGGGTTAAGGGTCTTGCTCAGGTGCTCAACAGTGGTAACTTGGCAGTGGAGGGGCTCAAACCACCAACCTTCTGATTACTAGTCAAGTGTCACTGCAAGTAAAACCAGTTGAAGAAACCAAGACTACTGAAAACAGAACTTTTTTTTTTTTTTTAACTACAAAATATGCCCAGCTGAAAACTGTACTTGTTCAGGTCCAGCAAGGCAGGTTGGATCCTTCTAAATGAAGCACGTCTTCTGAAGACATAAATATCTTTTAAAAGTATCGTCGGTTAACCTTGCACTGAAACAGTCTACGTTTTAAAGCGGACAGAGGCATTCCTTACGAGTCCGTACGCCGTACTCCTCTCGCGCTCTTCAGTAACGTCCGCCACGTATGCAAAGATGACGGAGAAAGTGACTGAGAAAGCTCCGGAAACAGAAATCATGGCAAAGTACCACCTGTCAACATAATGAGGTTGGCTGTCATTAATTGTAATAAACATAAATGTAGTGCTCCATTAAATAAATATACAAACACTTTTTTGTTTGTTTTACTATGTTTAAGTGAAAAAGGATAGAGATACTGAAGGAAGGAAGTAAAAATGAAAAAAGTGAGTGAGAGAAAGAAAGAGAAACGTACCAAGGGCTGAGCCTCATCAGAGGAATAGGGGCACAGGTGAAGAACACTGTAACCAATAGGAAGGATCTCCTTCCCCAGACATCTGATAAAGCCCCAATTAATGGAGCACTCATGAAAGACAGCAGGCCCTGGTGACACAAAATCACACGCTTTCAGCCAAGCTCGAGCAAATCTGGGTTTAGAGAAAGCCACATTCAATAATTCACACACTTAATGCTAACCTTCACTCCCTGAATGAGGCCATTCATTAGGAATGTGTGCTGTGGGAATGTTTCATGTAAAACCTAAAGGACAAAAATTAACATGTTATCAGGAATATGTGCAGGATATGTGCAAATTCCACTGTATAGAAGGGAGGAGATTGAGACTTACAGTAAGCATTGGAGTTGTAAGAAGTCCCCAGGCAAAGAACTCAAGGAAGATGACAACAACTGCATGGTAGACACTGGGCTTCCCAATACCCTGCTGCATCTGAGAAATAAACACCAATTATCAACAAGTTGTCTTCTATGTCTAAACACTTATGTGCCATCCGTTGATAGTCAAATAATTACTTGCTTTTGGCGAGCTGCTGTTACGACTAACAACCGAATACCGTAAAACTACTGCAGCAAACTTGGCTCTATGCTAATTTATAATGGCTAAAATAAATGCTTTAATAAAACCCTAAATGTCACAATATTCCACAATCTAGATTCTCCAACTTGGTGTAAGGAGAAGAACACAAACGCTGTGACTATTTCTAAGTAAATATGCACTCAACAGCAAGAATGCAACTTCAACATCACAGCCAACTTGTTTTGCCACGGTTGGACGAAACATAATTAGCTACTGCTGGCGTATTTCATTATCCAAAAAAAAAACTCAAGGGGTTTAAACATACCGAATTCGTGATTTCATGAGGCAGTCGTTTCCATGAGAACAGCCTGTAGAACAGCGCTCTCGCATCCCTGAGCTCATAGCTAACGGTGTTATGTAATACTGTGCGCTGCTAACGTGCTACTGCTAAAAGCACAGCGCACAACTAAACCGTCCTATATATTTTCGCTAGTTTTCTTTTTAGCATGTTTTAAACGGATTACATTTTATAGAATACAGCCTGATACATCATATGAAAATAAAACGTGACAGTTTTGCTGGCATACAGATAACCACGCAAGCTTGCCATTCTGAGCAAAGTTTCAAAATGGTGACTGGAAAGAGCTAGTTAGCCAACCAGCTAGTTTGCTAGCTAGCTAGCTGGCTAACGATATCTGTTTACCTATTAAATGTAAGCATTCAAGCGATTACATATTTACTCTTTAGTACGTATAACAAAATAGCTGCCTAGCTAGCTAGTCGTTGTTTAAATATTTCCCGAGTCATTAGCTCTAGCTTAGTTCCAGACTCATTAGCATTAGCTCAGCAGCGGTAATGCTAAATGAATGAGCAGCCACAACGCTACACCAGTCGATTATGTAGCTAACAAGCTAGCCAGTTATCTCAGCCCTATATTAACTAACTAGCTAGACAGCTAACCTAGCTGGCTAAATCTGTCAATAACAGTAACATAGGAAACATATCTTTGCAAGATTACTAAACTGTTAGCTAAATTCGCTTACCGGGTTGTCATCGTTCATTGTTATTCTCTTGACCAGTACGACACGGTTAGTCTGTTTCGGTTCTTTCCCCACCTGGGCCATCTCTTCACATCGTATATGTGCTACATAAAAACCATGTTGTGTGCATATCTTCGGTACTGTCGCTCCTTCCAGGATGACTCTTTGTTTAGCCCAGACAGGCTAATTTAAAATACAAAACTGTGACCGCTTCGGTAAATCACTCAAATACAGCCTGTATATCGAGAAGGTTGAGGTAGCAACGAAGGTACAATTTAATTCCGGATTTTCCCGTTAGGCTGAGTCAAGATATTTTCAGTGGTAACAGCGCACCCGTGCGACTGCAGTAAACGACAGAACAGCTGGCTAGAGATAGCGTGGGAGTTTTGTGAAGAGAGTGGTTTCAGCTGATCTGGGTTCAACCTATTCTTGCTGTTTCCCGTTCTACCATTTCCATATTTTCAATGGCAGACAACAAGAAAATGTCACGTTCTATTACACTAACGAAGCATTACAGATAAATGCCTGAGATGAAATCCTGTGGGTAGTAGTAATAGTTCATATAAACAACCAAAAAATAAGATTGTTATTATGCTTCCCTTGTTTATACTTTAACGGAAGTTCACAGATGTTGATGGGCTGGTACATATCTGCACATTTGTTGTAAAGATTATCGTGATATAACTGGCTCATCATGCATATGTGGGAATTTTATTTTGCCACGTATATGGATAATAATTACTAGAGCAATTTAAAATAGTTGTGTATATGAACCTAATTCACATTAATACACCACTGATTACACCTGCTTGTGAGGTGACCAGAAGAGTTAGTTTACTACCATCACTAGGCAACAGGCATTCTCGTTTTACAGGCACACAAGAGATCTGTAAATGAATATTTTTCCTATGAGCCACCGGGATATCTAAGACATAGTGCATTCTTGTTCTGTTTTGTTTTGTACTATTTGGGCTACATTTTAAAAACTGCTGTGAGCAAAAAAGGAAATAAATTTAAAATAATTCTCTTAGTTCTCAAAATGGCCTTAGCAAGTGGACACTGGGTTGAAAAGGAGATTGAAGGCGTGCCACCCAGCCCAAGGTGAGAGAATATGTTTAAAAGAGTGTTTTTTTGTAAAAGTCTCATCTTCAATTTACCCCAAACAGTTAAGAAATGTATAGTATTCAGGTTTGCTTCTTTAGGTAGCTACAAGACTGCATTGCTGTAAAGGAAGCTTAGGCCCACCAATTAGCATTTTACAAACTCCATTTCACTACTACACATTTGTAATGAACCAGGTAAAACCTACCTAGGTGAAGTATGACACTGACATGCTAGTGCCTAAAGGACATTACATAGCTAAAGACAGTTGTGGCATCCATTTTAAAGCTGGAATTTTGTCTGTTTTGTCCTTTTTTTTTTACAGATAACAGTAACCTATGTCATACAGTATGAAAAACCACATAAGCTATAAATATATTTCAGATTATTGAACAATTCAACATAAACTGCCGCAAATGTGTGGTATAGCATGAAGCATGTTAATTGGTGCGTATAAGCTTCTCTCAGTTGTTAGCCATGTTAGTCTAATAGTTCCTGAACAAAACCGAAGAAGCAAAGTTTGGATGCTAAACGACTACATTTGGTTTTGGAAGTGCATCAAGAGTAGGTTACTCTTGTGAATGAGTTGAGCACCTTCAAACTGGCTAATGCTAAACACAACTATGCATTAAACATTTCCATGTTTACATCCAGGTATGGACATGCCATTGCAGTAGCAGGAAATATTGCTTTCTTGTACGGAGGAGTCTCAACCATACACTCTGAGGCGTGTAACACAGGATATCACTAAATAATAAGCTGAACACACAATTTAACTTATGCATAGTTATAATTGGTGAGTTATAATTGGTGAATTATATATATGTATTTATGTTTATTCTCTTTAGGATTCCCAGTCTGTATATCTGAATGACTTTTACATGATTACAGGTAAATGTTTGTGAATAAACAGACCCTTTGACTGACCCTTACAATTACCATTACGTGTTACAACTACTTGTTATTGAGTATATATCTTGTTATTCAGTATATATCTTGTTATTCAGTATATAGCTTCCATTTAAGTTTAAGGCAACAGAATAAATGGTGCACCTAATAAAAGCACAATTTAGCAGACTGAGAGTGTACCAGTCCCCAACCAGATTAGCAAGGCATGTGACAGGCAGAGACCCAGACCTAAAGCACTGACAACGACTTCCCATTTAGACACTGTTCAAACATGGAGAAAAGTAAATGATTAGTTATTCATTAGTTATCAATAGATATCAATAGATCTTTTTTTTCTTTTTCTTTTTTTTCAAGTTACTCCCACTCGAATTATTTGGGAGACGATGCCTCAGAATGGAATTATACCCCCAGCAAGAGAGGGACATACGCTTTGGTAAACATTACAAAAAGAGACCAGCATGAATGGCTTACCTGTGATGATCTTAAATTCCAAGTTTCTTGTCTGTGGTTCACAGTGTTGTCAAAGGAAGACTCTACCTATTTGGAGGTTCCAACCATCCTCGAGCTGAAGAATGTCTCCCGGGAGTTTATTGTTTTGACATTGGTGAGAGGCTTTGTATCCTGACAATGCTAACAGAAAAAGGGCAGTATAACAAAGCTGGTGTTCAGCTAAAAGTCTTTTGTTCTGTGGAGCTCAGGCATAAAACTACTGGGAAACCAATGTGCTGTGGTTAACATACGTCCATTAGGGTGTGTCTATGAAAGTTTCAATCATCCAAGACATTGAGTTGACCAGTAGCAATATGAGAATTTTTAAAATTATATGACAGTCGTCTAAGCCTAAAGGTGTAGACTAGTGTGAAACTGCTGAAGTAAAGATTTTAAGTAGGCCCTACAAGTGCCCTATAAGAATCCCTTTTTTATTGGCTTCTACTTTTGGTAAATTCAAAATTCTGGATTTAACCCTTTTCTTTAAAAGAAAACATAGGTGCAAACTAAAATTCCTTTGCATGACTCTGTACTGTACTCTGTACTTTCTGTACTTTACTGTTTATTTGTTGATGCTGATAATGTTTTGTTTGGAAAAACAGTATTTTAGACACTTTTGTCATAGCACTGGATTGTAGGCATTACAGTTATCTTACTGTTTAAATTTTTAACATAAAATCTGGCCTTCTCATACTCAGTGACACTGACATGGGAACTGTTGAACACTGGTGGCATACCTTTGAAGACTCTAAGACACAGCTCAGCAGTCTTAGGGGATAACGTATATGTGTACGGAGGAATTCTGGGTGGAAGACCTACAGATAATCTCATGATGTTCAACACCGGTCAGTAAAATGGGCAGTTTTGTGTGTGGACTCTATAACCTCCTCATCAGACAGAGGTGCAGGGGTAGGCTACACAGGTTGATATGAAGCCAGGTATGAAGCTACATTGAATATCTCAAGACATAGTACAGAATATAGCATTGCTGCAGTATACTGAAGTATAATTGCAATACAAAGAACATATTAACTCTTTTTGTTTGTTTGTTTGATTTAGTGTCAATGATTTGGACACCTATCAAAGCAGCTGGAACTCTGCCATCTGCAAGGTAAAATCCTGAAGTCTGCAATTGTGGCTCTTACAGTCCAAGTTTTGAGCCAGTCTGTAAACCCACTGTTAAAGGTAATCTGCAAATAAAGAGTTTGGTTCTGTAAATTATAATTCAAATCAGATTTATTAGATAGTTTACAGCATAAACTCCTACAAACTCAACACACTTGGTAATTAGTTCATTGGTGCAGTGTGTGCAAATCGTTGTCATGGCGCTTTGGCAGCAAGCATCGTTTGCTTAGTGACCTCATGTGAATATGTAACAGGGGATCATCCATTTTCCATTCTGCCTTTTTTCTTGACTTTGGCTCAGGACTGGGGTTCTTGTTCCAGACATGCCCCAGCTCTCCCAATGCACTCTATAGTTTTTCCTATTCCATGTTACTGCCCTACAAACATTTCTTTTGTAGATATAACCACATGTGCGCTGTTGTGAATGAGCAGATCTTCTTGTTTGGTGGATGTGAAGAGGATGGGTTCTACCAACAAGACATTCACATTCTAAACACAGGTGAAACAAGATCGGGATGGTTTGCCACAGTTGCTGCTTTTCAAAGCACACAAACCTATTGTAGGTTAAAGTGTAAGGCAAGAGATTGATATATCAACAGGCTCACTGATTATGTTCTTATCAATAAACACTTGGTATATGCTCAGTTCCAGACCAAGTGTCTCCTTAATCTGTGGCCCTTGACCAGATGAACTGTGTTCCTCCTTAGAGACCCTGACGTGGCAGAAAAGTGATGTTAAGGGCGAGTCACCCCTTTCCTGGGCCGGTCAGTCTTTTACAGCTCACCATGACAAGGTCTGGAATAAGGTTCATTTCACTGTAGCAAAACCCACTGCTTACATCAGAGATGAGGCCTTCATCCTCATTTGCCTTTGTTTAACAGTAGTTAGTGATGCAACATTCATATGCTTTTTGTTTAATATAGGACATTTACTTGTTTGGGGGGGCAGTCACCATCCCTGATGGAGCTGTCTCTTCAACCAATGAAATTCACAAGCTAAGCATTGGTAAGGCTCTGGGGATGTGCACTTAACTGTTGCGTTCAAAACTAACAGAGCAGTTGCCAAAGCGACTTCATTGGTCGTCAGTGTCTTGTTTTCTCATATTCCCCCCAGCAAAGATGAAATGGAAGGTTCCCCTCTATGTAGGGATTCCCCCAGCTAGACGCCATGGCCACACAGCCTTTATTCTTCACAGTCACGTGAGTGTTTTCACGTGCACGTTTGTGTGCGTTGCGAAGCACGTTTTAAACTTAATCCAAAGACCATCCACAAAGTCAGAGTTCATATGTGGCTCCAATCCAGCACAAGACAACCTGATCTAACTTTTATGAGTTCATCCCTTTGACAAAGAAAGACACCAAATGAGATTGCGTTGTACATTTAAATGATTCCCTACAGGCACGGCAGTCAGAGGATTTAAGTGAATTCAGCTGGTTTGTTTCTCTTTTATAGATGTATGTGTTTGGAGGGAAAAATGAAGAACAGGAATTTAATGACTTGAAGATAATGAAATTAATCAACCCATCAGAGAGGCAGCCAGGTATGAGGCATGTACTATTCTTTTCCGACTGGACAAACAGGAAATATCTGTCAAGCTTACTGATCTCTTTATCCACATTTATTATGTAGTCATGAAGGAGATTCTGTCTGAATTTGGACTTCAGGGAGTCAGCAATGGGTATGAACCTTTTCAAAATCAGACAATACAATTCAAACAATATAAATAGCTGTGGTTTACATATGGAATCAACCCTATGTTTCATTTGATTTAGATCCATTACAGACATTTAATGACATCATGACAGTCGCCGAAAGGGGCATGATATCATTACCTGAACTGAACCCTTTGCTTTTTCTGTGTTATGCAAATATGATCATGAAGTTCTGGTTTCGTTCTCAGTTTCATGTGGCAGCTCTTTTCTGTTATTTTAAATTGAGTGCACATGTGTGCATTTATTTAGCTTTGTGCCAACAAAGATTCCCAACGTGAAGTATGAGTTGAGTGAGACACCATTAACCATAAGGACTGAGTCAAAACAGGTGACTTCAGCTGTGATTGTTTGTAATAAGGAACCATAATAGTTCCTTAATTTTTATCACCCCAATTTATATATATATACACTGGAGATCAAAATTAGAGAACAGCACACAATTTCCTAAATGTCAAGGTTATTGTGTAGTCCTATGTGAAATTATCCTAACAGGAGTGATATAGCAGTATTTTAAGCTTATTTCATAAATTGTATATATTCTAAAGCACAGAATAAAAATGTAAATTATATAACTGAAAAACAATACTGATCAAAATTAGAGAACACCTTTCATACCTGTAAGTTATTGGTGTTAATCTGGCAGTATTTTAAGTTTATTTCATAAATTGTATATATTCTAAAGCACAGAATAAAAATGTAAATTATGTAACTGAAAAACAATACTGATCAAAATTAGAGAACACTTTCATACCTGCAAGTTATTGGTGTTAATCTGGCAATTGGTGCTAATTTCCTTAATTATCTAACAAACTCTATTTAACTGGCAGCCTAACTTTCCAGGTTTCATGGCAAAAATGGTGAGCCGTTCCAAAGTTGTCCAGATGAAGGCCAAAGGGGTGACCCTATCAGCCATAGCAAGAGAAGTTGGTTGTTCTGAGTCTGTGATTTCTAGAATACTGCACCTTTACAACATCACAAACTCATTCCAGCCCCCTAAGAAGGCTGGTCGCCCACAAAATACAAATGCAAGAGAAGACAAGATAATGCGGAGAATCTCCATGGGTAATCGGTTCAACCCTGCAGCTGGAATCGCTCACCAGTTCAGCACTGAACTGGGTAAGGATCTGTGTCGTCATACAGTGTTTCGATGTTTAAGAGCATTTGGACTGAAAGCCCACTCTGCAGTGACCAAACCTCTCATTACCAGAAAGAATCAAAACGTTTTTGCCGAGGAGCATGTTGTGTGGACAGAGAGAAGTGGTCCAGAGTTAATTTTATTGATGAAAGGAAGTTTAATTTATTTGAGTCTGATGGGAAACATTATGTTTGTTGACAAACTGGGGAAAGACTGAACCCAAAGTGTGTAAAGAAGTAAGTGAAAGGTGGAGGAGGAAGTGTCATGGTTTGGGGAATGTTTTCGGCAGCAGGAGTTGGACCTCTCATACAGCTACATGGAAGAGTGAATGCAAGTATGTATCAGAACCTTCTTCAACAACATGTGGTTCCTTCCTTGCGTTGATCACCAGCCAGCACTTTTCATGCAGGACAATGCCTCCTGTCACACAGCAAAATGGGTAAAGCAGTTCTTTGAAACTGAAAATATTGAAACCCAGAGTCCAGCCCAGAGTCCTGATCTAAACCCAATAGAAAACCTCTGGAAAATCCTTGGTAACAAAGTTATGGCCAAGAAACCCACAACAGTCGCAGAACTGTGGAAGAGACTGGAAGAAGAGTGGACCAAAATCACACAAGACCGTTGTGAGAGACTAGTGATGTCCTGTGGCAGCAGATGTGCTGAAGTAATTCAAAGCAAAGGCCTGTACACTTCCTACTACTGATTACTGCTGTAACCTTCAGAAAATTTAGTTGTAATCTTTCTCTGTGCTACAGTCATTGCTGTTCTCTAATTATGATCACATTTTTGCAAAATAAAGGTTTCATGCTGATATACTTTGGTTATTTTCTAAAACACTGTTCTAGTGGCATGGTGTACCCCTTACAAAAATCCTTTAAATGTTGATCAATGTAGATTACATTATTTCTGAAAAAATGGAGTGTTCATACATTGTTCTCTAATTTTGATCTCCAGTGTATACACACACACACACACACACACATCAGTTGTTCAGTTGTGTAAGCAAATTCAAGGCTCTACAAATTCTGGCTACAAATTCAGAAGAACATTGTCTGAACAACTGAAAGACACACATATATATGTGTGTGTGTGTGTGTGTGTGTGTGTGTGTGTGTGTGTGTGTGTGTGTGTGTGTGCACGCGCGCACCCTGATCAGCCACAACATTAACCACAGACAGATGGTACAGTGGTACTTGACACAAGAGGCAGCAAGTGAACAGTCAGTTCTTGAAGTTGATGTGCTTGAAAGCATGGAAAAATGTGAAAAGATCTGAGCGATAATGCCAAGTGCCAAACTGTGGTGACAACTGGGTCAGAGCATCTTCAAGACAGAAGATTTTGTGGGATGTTCCCAGTATGCAGTGGTTAGTACCTACCAAAAGAGGTTCAAGGAAGGAGAACCAGTGACACGACAACAGGGTAAGGACAGTCAACGATCACTGATGCTCGTGGGAAGCGAAGACTTTCCTGTCTGGTTCAATTACACAGAAGGACTACTGTAGCACAAATTACTGAAAAACCTTCTGCTGGCTATGAGAGAAAGGTGTCAGAACACACTGTGCCTTGCAGTTTGTTGTGTATGTGGCTGTGTAGCTTGCAGACTGGTCAGAGTGTCCATGATGACCCCTGTACTCCACCAAAGTGCCTACACTGGTCACATGAGCACCAGAACTGGGCCACATTCTCTTTTACGTCATGTACAAATGTGGCTGCATGTGCATCACTTATGGCATCAGAATGGGATGGGATGGGAAGGCAAACAGCAGAGGCATTGGGTAATATTCTGCTGCCAATGTTCTGATGGTAAACCTTGGGTTCTGGCATTCGTGTATATGTCGCTTTGATACGTACCATCTACCTAAACATTGACTAAGTATGCCCTTTGTGGCAGCAGTATTCCCTAACAGCAGTGGCCTCTTTCAGCAGGATGATGTGCCCGGCCACACTGCAAAAACTGTTCAGTAGTTCAATAGTTTGAGGAACATGGGAAAGAGATCAAGGTGTTAACATGGCCCTCAACATCCCCAAATCTCAGTCCGATCTAGCATCTATGGGATGTGCTGGAAAAACCAGTCCAATCCATGGAGGCCTCACCTAGAAACTTACAGAAGGATCTTAAAGGATCTGCTGTTAACATCTTGGTGCCAGATACCACAGGACACTTTCAGAGGTCTTGTGAAGTCCATGCTCCACAGGGTCAGAGCTGTTTAACACAATGAAGTCCTACACATCTACACAATCAAGCAAGCAGTTTTAATGTTATGACTGATTGGCGTACATGTGTGAGGTGTGGGGTGTGTGTGTGTGTGTGTATACACACACAAACACACACACACACACACACACACACAGGTCTTCTACCAGAGGCCTGGGAGTTTGAGGGTCCTGATTGCACTCTTTGTTGTATGTTTTTAATTGTATGCTGTGAGCATCCTGACCAATATATAGCAGTATTTTGTCTTCAGGAAGAC
Organism: Sternarchorhynchus goeldii; assembly: GCA_028565775.1. Taxonomy (NCBI): domain Eukaryota; kingdom Metazoa; phylum Chordata; class Actinopteri; order Gymnotiformes; family Apteronotidae; genus Sternarchorhynchus; species Sternarchorhynchus goeldii. The sequence continues at coordinate 13,793,861 of JAOXYF010000015.1, forward strand.
CAAGGGAACATATTTTGAAACCAGTGCTTTGCATTGTCTAGACCACAGCTTTTCGGGATTTCACGACAGTTCGCGATGAGGCCATGAACATGATCCAGAAAGCTTTTGCAATTTTAGATGAAGAATTCAGAAAACTAGACAGGTACTGAATCAGGTGCAAATACACTGGGGGCATAACAAACTCAAGAAGACTAAATTAAATATTTAATAAGTTAGTCACCATTTGGTGGGGAGACAAACCTAATAAAGTTTAAGAAATTAATGGTTTTCTTAAAAACTGTGTGCTAGGTTACCAGTGTAATAATACATGTTAATTTACAGGAGATATTGTAAGAATAAATCAACTATTTTGTTTGGTTTTGTATTTTCCCTTCTCTGTAAATAGGGAAAAATTTGAGCTTTCACAAGCAACAGAAACACTGCAGTGTGAAAGACAGGTGTACAGTGAATATCACCAGAGGCAAACACAGGTGATTTGTGTATCTGTCTGACTATGTAACTGAAACAATTTTATGTATAATATCCTGAAAAAAATATTTTAAAAGCATTTTTTCTCAAAACATATATTTTATATTTAATATATTTAATATATCTTGGCAATGCTGTCTTGATAGAGGAAGTTAGGTTTGTGGTTCTTGTCGAACAGGAACTTCAGGAAATGCTGGAGAGGCACAAAGTTCAAAATGAGGCCTGGCTACGGGCTCGAGCAGAGGAGAACGACAAGGAGAGGAAGGAGCTGTGTAAACTCAGGGTGTGTGACCACAAACAGTTCCTCAGTACACACTGTGGCCATGTTCCATGGGAGAGTTACTATTTATATGTCCTAACGTCTGACAAGGCAAAGAGACACTCAACCCCATTAATTATTGTGCTCTATACTTGCTTGAACCTCATACTTAACTAATTATCAACCAGTGAAAAGATGAATGATAATAATAAACTGGTGCAATTTACCAGTTCCATGCAGTTTTAATACATTCTCATAAAGGACACCGTAAAGCAGTGCCTGTGCTTAATAGTAAATGTTCTGTATAGGAGGAAGTGCATCATGAGCAAGAGAAGCTGAAAGAAGAGCAATGTAACATCCAAAAACGTAGTGAGCACCTCCTGTCCATTATGCAGCAGTTCAAAGGCATGTGAAGAAACCGTCACCATGGCAACCAGAGGAGAGGGGCTGAGTTTTGTTTTCCATTGCACTTCTTTACTGTCGTTTCTGTGTTTGTGTGTTTAGTCCCCATTCTGTTTTTTAATCACTCTAGGCATGCATAGATAGTATATTTGCATAACGACTATTAGTTTTGGTGAACGGCAAATTGATAACCTTATGTAAGCATACAAAGGTAGTCTTACAGAGTATGTTGGCTGTAATGATGTGAAAACTACCCAGACCTTTAAACCTCAGGCCCCAATACCCCCACCCCAAAAAACATACAAAAATAACCCAGCAAACACAAGCAAGAAGACACAGCATTTTACTGTCCTGAAGCTACATAGGTGCACATTATTTAATATCCCATGCTTTTTCCCCTTTGATAGAATCTCCTAATTAAATACACAATAAAACTTGAACCTTCTAATAAATACATTTGTGGAAAAATGATTAATAAATGCTAGGGAAAAAATTACATTCTACCACAGTTCATTCTAACACAGTCCAAACTAACCTTCACATGTACATTTATGTGTCTAAGCATTAAAAGGAGACATGATAAACCTGGTTACATGAAATTAAAGCTGAGGTATTACTATAAATGAGCAGGTTTTGTTGTTGTTTGTGGCCTTTTTTTTCTCTTTACCATCAGGATGCAAGGTCCTTTTATAGTATGAGAATCAGGTTGAAAATATCCTGAAACATTTTCTGCTCACTACAAAATGTTTTGTCACTAAGAGAATTCTTAGAATTTTAAATGAAAAAACAGCATTCCATCTATATCAATTATTCTATTAGCTGACGGGATCTGAATAGACATTGAAATACATTCTCCAAGTTTTAACAAAGGAATTAGGCCCGTTTCATGAACTACACTAATTATACATGTTAATATATTCAGCTTTTTTTAATACGTTGTTTTAATTATTTACTCATTTGTTTATTTTTGTAAACAGAATTATGAGCCACTGCAGAATATAACTGAAAACGGACAATAAGGGTTTTTAGGGGGCGCAGAGGATGACTTCCCCTCCCTCCTCCCCTGTCGCAGTGTCTGCGCAAGCACATGCAATTTTGCCCTCAAGTTTAGAGCAGAGGGAAAAGATGGAAAATGTACAATGTCTCACTATTTTGCAGGAAGGTTGGGTTTATTGCGCCAGACGTCTCCAACAGTGTAGCACTATTTAGCCGAGGGAAGGGGAGGGGAAGGTTCGGCCGCAGTTGGGGCCGCCTATGCTCATCAAACGGTGGCTGATTGAGGAGACGGGGGAGAGCAGGAGAGGAATTTTTCCATAGCATTCTATAATTTTACAATAAAAAGGGTAAGCTGACAAATAACGTCAAACGTGCAGATGTTTGGTGCTACGTGAGAAGCGTGGAACAGACTGCTCGCGAGAGAATAGGTTTTCAAGCGTACAGTTGTTGTTGAAGGCTTGATCCAGACATTTCTGTTTTCATTTGAAATGTGTTTCTTGTCAGGCAGGGTACAGTCCCTCCTTTGTTCGGCTGCGACCGCTTCACTGCTCTCCTCTGCTGCGGAGATTGTAAATAATAGCGAGGCAACATGGCTGACATAGCTGTTGCTGGTTAGATATGATATCTGGCTAATGTCTGTGATTTTTTTAGCTAGATAAGTTAGCTTATGCACAGTTTATCTCTGGCATTTAGCTGCTTCAAATGTGTGGCTAACAGTATTTTTGGGGCCCCTAGAATAACTACAACCTCTGCAGACGATAAGGTTAGCTAAGGTAGTCGTTGGTGCATAGTTAGCTTGCCAGCTAGCCACTGCTATGCATTTGGCGAATGTTTGGTGTTAAAAGATTGCTAGCCCACGTTAGCTAGAAACCAAACAGGTAATATAAATACTTGTAGTAGTTGACATTTAGTCAGTGCTTGTTTATCAAAGAAAAGAACACAGTTCCACTCATTGGCTTTAACACAACGAACTTTCATAGTGACATTATTTTCAACGTTTCTGGTTCATGTGAACTAGCTAGTTAGCAATCTTAGGTAGTTAGCTGGCTAGCTAGTAGCTGGTTATCTAAATTGAATCTTCCCTTCGTTGGTCGGCTTATAGAACATATTTTTTTTTACTTTCTCTGTAACAAGTTATTTACCTCTTGTGTGAATTAACTGAGGCAAATGTTAGGCTGCAGACATTTTACGAAATGGTAAAGTAACTTGTCAACTTAATGTTCTCTCCTATTAGCCACATTTGCCTTTTGCTGGCAACACTGAAACGCAATCCGGCTAACTGATCTTACTGCATTGTTGAATGTCCTCGCCAATTTGAAATTTAAGGTGAGCGTCTCTTCATTCTTAGATAGCTACAGTCAGAAACACCAGCCTGAAACCCTAGGTCAGATTGCACCCTCAAACCATTACATACGATGGAATGAATCATTCGCAGGAGACCATGTTTTGTTTCAAGGGGGCGGGGGTGCCGCGCCAGTTAATTTGTATCTCACGACAGTCTGCTGAACATTTTGTAGGGCACCTCTACAGGATTAATTGATCAATTACGACAGCAAAGCAGGCTTACAAGTAGGCCCTGCTCACAATGAGAATCTCGCTTGGCATGTAATAGTTAATATTTGTCTTCTTTCGAAGCAACGACGGATGTTTTTAAGAGAACTTAAAATTTTGACCGAATTATTGAGTTTTATATAACCTGATGTAACGTAGTAATTCGGATGGATTGACGCTTATGAACTGTTAAACCATACGACAGTGGTTAGCGATTATGTCATTGAGTCCACCTGGTTACTGAAGGAGATAACGACTGAAGCCAGTGAAGGTGTACAGTGTTTTTTTTGTGTGTGTGTAGATAAGTGATGGTGGGTGGGTGATGGTGAACAAATCCTACGTTTTCATAGATGTCTCTGAACCAAATTTGTTGCCATCAGGTTGTTTTTAAAAAAGTCATCATCTGAGTGTTGTTTGGTTGAACGATCTTATGCCAGGATTAACTTTGACTGCTCTTGCTCAGTGAACGTTTACCTAAGGCAGCAGTTTGTTTCCTTACTGATCAATTAACCATAACCATCAGCAGCATAATTATATGCAGACTTTGGTTTTGTTTGACTTTACTTTTCATAGGAAATGAGGGGAAAAAATGCACCTATATTTGATTTAGTTGCAGATTTGAGTTTGATCCTGTGCTAAGGCATCTCCAACAGCTATTCTGCTTGAATATTCATAACTTTGCATTGTCAGTTATTCTACGGAACTATGGTTAGTAGTGCAAGTGAAATTTCAACATATGCAAGCTTTTGACAAAAAGGAAGATGGCTGAAGTTGAGACGAGGGTCAGGATGCTGCGTTATCTACATTTTCAATCTCTTCCATCAAATGTGTTACTTTTGCTTGAGCAAACTGGCCCACTGAAAATGTTTTCTCCATACCCTGCTGTATTTTTCTTTCTCTGATGGTATTTAGTACTCTGTACTAATGTTGTCTTCCCCCGATTGGAACTGCATTTTCAGTCCTTTGTCTCTGCCTGGTTATGTTTAAATTCTCAATGGTTTGAGCACTGTCAGCTGCTCAGGGCAACTTTTTTTTTTTTTTTTAATGCAGCTGTACCTTATGTTACAGATGCATTTGGTATCACTCGGTCAGAATTCATGACCCAGTAGAACACAAACTGTGGCCACCATTTTGTTATGATGGTCTGTTTTGTGTGATTTGGCAACACAAAAGGTTACACTGCACTAGCAATCAGTTGACTTTTCATGTAGAGCGATCCTGATGTGTTATGTAATGACCCCAACTTAGCTGACTAAATAATGTATGTGTCGTGTTGATGCTTATCTGATCCAATTACTAAGTAACGCTGAATGTTTGTGGCGGCCATATGGAGAGACATGGAAGGCTTTCTAATCAGTAGGACGCAACCTTTTTTTAAAGGTTTTCTTAATCCCGATTTCATCACGTATGTTAGCATGCGATGGCACACACATGTAAGCAGCACGTTATGTTTCACTATGTTTAAAACTGTGCTTGTTTGTGTGTTTTTAAGAGTGAAATGTAAGATTCACCACAAACTTCCTATCAAAGTTTTGCACAGGGCAGAGTACCACATTGATTTTCACTGTTAAAATGATGTAAGGTCACTGCGTGAATTGTTTAAACATATTTTAACATATCAGAAAGTTTGGACACGAAACCATCGTCAACCCTGTTGGCTTGATGGCCTTAACAAATTCGACTCCCCGTGTTCTTATGCCTGGGACTAAGGAAGCATGATCTACAGCCTGATCAGGAAAATCAGCCTTCAAGGCACACTGCAAATATTGATCAATATCCAAATAATATATGCATTTTACTTGAAGTAAAATGACTGGTTGATTTTAAAGCTGTGCAGCATGTCCCTTTGCACATTTAAATTAGCACAATGTAGTAAAATACAATAGAGTCTTACAATAGAAATATCTAATTATATTGCTTCATGAGTGGTAGGCCAATGGGCAAAAACTACATTGTTTATTTTTAATACAGTGGACATATTTAGCATATCTCACTTTAAATGTACAAAAAACTAGAATATACAGAAAATGATGGAAGTAAATGTTGCAATTTCCCTTCAAGCAATACGGGTGAAAACATTTTAGATTATCTGAGCTAATTCAAAAGAGACAATAGATTGATTTGTTGGATCTTGTGTAAATTTAGTTATCAATTAATTTTCTGTTAAAATGTAAAGTTTCATTTCAGTTTCAAGAATAAAACATTTTCCGTTTTGTTTTCCTCACAGGTTTTTGAAGCCCTTCCCCAAAAGTAAGAGCCTGGATAGCCATTTACTGGCCAAGCCCTGATTGGGCTTCTGATGAGCCAGCCGTCTGCTCTAAACCAAGAGTCCCACATTCCAGTCTGCTAGTGTTGTGCCCAAGGATTATATGACAGCGCTTTCCTACGCTGTAATCTGGCTCCCATTAGTTTGAAACTACCCTCCCCATTTTACCCTTTCATTCATTGCAAAGGTTACAATTGATATTTTCACCCTAGTCCGGCAGCGGGGCTGCTCCCCTACGTGCAGATGAATGAAGACCCCATTCGGGAAGAACGCAGGCCAGAGAGCCAGAGCTGATGCGGGTATGAGCAAGTGGTTCTGGTTTGTTTCATGTTATTCTGATTATTGGAGGACTTTTACATATATGAACCTGGCATTTTTCTGTGATTTTGTAAATTAAGGACATGCTGGTGTCTCTGCAAATATGATGAAGAAAAAGAATTCACACAAGTAAGTTCCTTATGCTAGGCAATAAACACAATATCTGAACATATTCACATAGGAATGTAGTTTACAGTAGTAATATAACTATTATTGAATAGAATTGTTCAGTGTTGCAGGAGTTTCGACACTTGATCTTTATAGACGGCCAGGTAAGAGTGGCCTCTCGTCAGATTTGCAGCGTGGTCCGAGTTCAGCCTATAGACCGGGCGCTTTCTGGGTGTCTTTGCAGGAAACACAAGAGCAGCGTGGGATCCACCAAGGTGTCCCAGCCACGGCGGAACATAGTGGGCTGCCGCATCCAGCACATCTGGAAGGAGGGGAGCGGGGCGGCATCCCAGTGGAAGGGCACCGTGTTGGACCAGGTGCCCGTTAACCCGTCACTCTACCTGATCAAGTACGACGGCTTCGACTGCGTTTATGGGCTGGAGCTGCACAAGGACGAGCGAGTGCAGGGGCTTGAAGTACTCCCGGACCGTGTAGGTAGGCCTTGTTGGGTTTTTTTTTTGTTTGGTTGGTTGGTTTGTTTTGTTTGGTTGTTTTTTGGGTTTTTTTGTGTGTCTTTCTGTTTTTGTTTGTTTGTGAAAGGCTTTCGTCTTGCTCACCATCCCAGCTGCTGTTATGAGTCTTCGCAAAAGTGAATGTCACTTAGATTTTGTGGCAGTGGCTCAGCAGCTGCAGGTCTCTGACCTTCGACCCCATTCTCGTGTAATGCTCCTCGATCCTTCCGCCCAGCAGCTTCGACACGCATCAGCGATGCCCACCTGGCCGACACCATGATAGGCAAGGCGGTCGAGCACATGTTTGAGACCGAAGAAGGCTCAAAGGACGAGTGGCGGGGCATGGTGCTGGCGCGAGCACCTATTATGAACACGTGGTTCTACATCACTTATGAAAAGGACCCTGTACTCTACATGTACCAGCTCCTCGACGATTACAAGGACGGAGACCTGAGGATCATGCCGGACTCAAGTAAGCTGGCTTTTCATTTGCTTTCCCCCTATTAAGCAGACGTTTTAGTGTAATTTTCTACCCTCTGGGTACGTATTGAATGTAGTTGCTAAAGGCCGCACCTTTGCAGTGCCTGCTTGCCTGTCAGATATGAGTACCGCCTGAGATCAAGGATGGGTTGGGCCAAGAACCTCCCTCAAGGGCGGAGGTCTCACAGACCCATTAGGGTTATAACGTCCTTTCTTGCGCATCGTTGCAGATGACTCTCCCCCAGCCGAGCGGGAACCCGGGGAGGTGGTGGACAGCCTCGTAGGCAAGCAGGTGGAGTATGCCAAAGAGGACGGTTCCAAACGGACTGGTATGGTCATCCACCAGGTGGAAGCCAAGCCCTCCGTCTACTTCATCAAGTTCGACGACGACTTTCACATTTACGTGTACGACTTGGTGAAAACGTCGTAGGCGGGCACAAGAAGGTGGGATGGAGGGAGCGAGGAAGTCAAGGGAGAGCAGAAGAAGACCGACTTCGGATGTGATCCACAAACTCTGCCAAAAGTTCTCGCAGAACGTTTCTTGCACCACCTTACGGAGACGCAGCGATGGATATTTCACTGGAGCCTTGGATTGCCACTAGTTAAGTGTCTTTTTATTATTTTCTTCAGTTGAAGGGATAGCCGTGTTCGACATGATATTCCCTAAGCAAAAGTAGCTTAATGGTTGTCTTTTAGTATTGTTCATTCCTGTTGAATACCAGTGAAGAAAATGAGCATATATCTTGATCTCTAGAGAAGGTTGGGGTGGGGATCAGAATCAGTTTTCTGTCGAGAGTTAACGTGTTCTTTGTTATGATTCGGGGAAGACTACATTGACAGAATGGCACTTAACCTGACGTACAGTTCCAGAGCTCAGTTTAGCTTATTAGCGTTGCCCAACATCCCTTTTCATTCGCTTTGCAAAGTGAAAGCAAGCAGCACCCAGCAGTGGGATGATGTTATAACTCCCTTAAAGTCATTTCACATTTACTAAATTTTACTCCTCATCTGTTTGTTAGATGATGCATATTTGTAATGCACAACAGTTTCTTGCGTTTCCTCTGTTATTGTTTTGGATATTTTTTTTGGTTTTTGTCTATGACTGAGATTCCTTTTTCATACCACGTGATTAAACGCTAAAGATGGATATTAAATGATTATCTTGAACTCTTGTTATTTGACCTACTATGACATTGGAGCACTTGTTTATCTGCTTTTGTAAGATATGTGATTAATCACATTTGGTCACTTATTGGGAAGCTGTTTTAGAACTGAGCATGGTTAAGCTTTGTTTGACTTCATTATACAGGTCTTGGGGAAATTCTACAGTTGCTCTGCTGCAGTTTCGTAATTATTGTATTTTAAGTGTATTTCCAATTTACATTTAGTTTCATTGGTGTAATGATACATGGGTGATTTTTTTTCTGAAACTGTCTTAATTTTATTAAAATGTATTTCTTTTCACTATGACAGGTAAAACAGTTTCTGAGGTTATAATACATTTGTAGTGTATTCTTTATTTTCAACAGAAGAAGAGTGGAAAATTGGCCAATTATTTCGACAGGCTCCATAAATACGTTACTCTGAGAAGCTTAACAAAACACAAAAAGGTCAATGCAGTAATAATTCAAAGGTATTCAGGAACTGCATTGCATTTACCACCCATTCTGATCTCATTTGATGAGTATTAGTTCTTACACAATTAACCCTTTGAGCACCCCCCCCCACC
>JAOXYF010000015.1:13803049-13853817 GCA_028565775.1 Sternarchorhynchus goeldii
CACGAGGAGACCCCTCAGCAGAATGGTCGGGTGTCTGTCTGCTATCAAAAACTCAGCAGGGTTTGGGTCATGTGGCCCCCCCCCGGTTACATCAATGTGTGCGTGTCCCTATAAATGATCGCCTGGTTCCAATATTATAATTTCTGGATCTTTTGTATGTTCCCTGTTGATCTACATGAACAAGGTGACCTGAGGCCCCCTCTTAGGAATGTTACGATGTTTAAAGTACCACACACTCCTAGCCACATGTTTTTCTCATTATCTCACGCTCCTCATTCTTGAGTGTTCAGACCGCTGCAGGTTACTTAAAGCTTTTGTTTTCAGCAGAGTTCAGTTGCATATAGGCGCTGGGCCTCTGAAGGGAACGGTCGTTGGGTTTTTTGTTTTGCTGAGGGCTCAGAGTGCTATCATATCTTGCGCTTGATATGCAAAACAAAACGACAAAAAAAATCCATTTCTGCCTATAGACATTTGAACTGATGTTATGCTGCGCGTGTGCGCACGCGTGCATGTGACTTCAGTCCTCCCACTACCGGCCCACTGACACCTTCAGTCCTCCCACTACCGGCTCACTGACGCATTCAGTCCTCCCACTACTGGCTCACTGACGCATTCAGTCCTCCCACTACTGGCCCACTGACGCATTCAGTCCTCCCACTATTGACTCACTGACGCCTTCAGTCCTCCCACTATTGACTCACTGACGCCTTCAGTTCTCCCTCTACTGACCCTCGGACACCTTTAAGGCAGGCAACCTGCTTAGCTTACCAAAAAAAAGAAAAAAAAAAAAGAACCATGTCCGTTAAACGTTTGTGATTCTTATAATGTCGGGGGTAAAATGTCCTTGGTTATAGCTTGGGACTGGTTTTTTTTTAATTATTATTATTACTTAAAGGGAGACTGGACCCTGTAAGAAAATCGTAATGCTTCTCTGTAACTGTTGCGGCTGCAGATACCTACCAAGGTTTTTTTGGTTGGCTGGTTGGTTGATTTTGGGGGGTTGAGGTAGAATACTGTCTTATAATCTTATAAGTGGCGAATGGACGTGTCATTATGCAAACAGACACCCAGAAAAGACATGTTCGATAGATTGGCCTTTTATTTACATTTACCTACTGTAGTATTGTACCGTGTTTGATGTCAGGTCGACGTGGGAAATTTAAACAAACATATGAACGCTAGACCATTCTTTTTGCATGATATGAGTAGAGATGTAACTGTATGTTAGTGTGATGCATGTGTACCTGTCTTTTTATTTCATTTATTCGTTCCCTAAAAGAAAGTTTATTGTGTTGCTAATTGTGAATTTCTTGGTTTTGTTTTACTTTTTTCCCCATTTCTACAGTAAAAGTATTTTATTTTGTACTATGCTCTATCTGATCAAATGCACTGGTCTTTTATGTGGAGTGCCAACCAAAGGGCAAAGGTACCAGTGTTAGACAGCATTTGAGGGATCATATCTTTTTTTTTTCTTTTTTTGCCTAGTGCCCCCTGTTGCTCAACAGGACAAAATCGTGAGTGTGTGTGTGTGTGTGTGTGAGTGTGTGTGAAACCATGCTAATTATCATACATATCTGAATCAACCTTGTACATATGGAATTGGAGAGAATGAAAGGGGTTTTTTTGTTTTGTTTTTTTCCTGTTCATTGCACACTTTAGACTATGTGAAGAGAATGGAAAATTATAAATATGGTCCCTTTGAGATGCTGTTGCTCTTTACTTACTTTGTTTAAAAAAAAAAAGAAAAAGAAAAGAAAATTCAGTGCAATTTGATGATTGTTACAGATACACGTATAGTTCAAGTTTCATGTTCTTTACGTATAAACGGCTTCTATTGGACCGCTTTTTTTTTTTTTCTAAACATTGTAGATAGTTCATTTTATTTGCATTTAGAAGTATAAACACATTTTAAAACCTGTTACTTAATTCTGTAAGTAATTTTTATAATTATGTAAGTCTATCCTTATAAGATTAAAAAAAATAAAACTTCATGTGAAATAAGGTGTTTGAAATCATGGTCTTTCTCCACTGTACATTATATGGTCCTTTTTATATGTACATATTCAGAATCACTATCCAAAGCTAAATCACTGGAGCGCAGGTAAGGTGGGTAAAAGTAACATGAAATCACATTTAGTTGTGTAGTGCATATATACTTGGATTCAGCCAAGCATAAATGTGAAAACTCGAACGGCAAAATGGAAACGCTAAAAAAAAAGGGGGTGTGTGGGTGTGTGTTGATTAGCATTAGTTCGCGTTGTGGAAGTGCCCATTTAGTCTACTATGCTCCTTTTAATATAAAGATACTGAGACACATGTATGTACATCCCCACTCACCCTCCTGTCTGCCAGAGACCTGGGAGCTTGAGGGTTCTGCTGCTCCCAGGACTGCATTCTTCTGGATGTAGATATCGGTTGTTCTATGTTATAAATGTCATTTTTCTATTCCACCCATCCATCCATCCCTCTTACAGATGAGGCCTGTGCAAATCTGTGGAGCAACGTGGGAGGCTTGAATACAATCAACATTATGAAATGAAATGCGAAAATGTCGTTTCTCTGATTGCTTTCCTGAAAAGAAGCGAACGATTGACCTTTCGTTCAACCCAGACTTTTCGTCCCACAGACTGTATGTAAATATAGATTCATATACCGTCTATGCTTCTAACACATCGTTGCAGGTTGACACCACTGTTTCGGTGTAATGACAGCATTTGAATTCGGCGCGCTTAGCGTGCCTGCCAAACCCCTGAGGGGTTTTTATCCAATCAGGCAACCAGGTTTTCTACGCGTTCCTTGGAGCCCAGTAAGCGCTCTGATTGGTAGCATCGAATGTCATTTATTTACCGTTAAGGTGGATCTTAGCAAGTTTATATGTACCTGCAATTAAAGTTTGGGGCGATTGCTTATGCGGTTGTTGATTTTAAAAAAACTGTCACTCTTCAGGAGCCCTCTGGACGTTACTAGCTAGTGTATTTGCTACTTGATTATCTGGAAACTGGTGTTAGTTGGCTTTGATTTTTCGAGGGCTTCGGCAGCCTGAGTCTTGGTGTTACAGCTGAGTTCTTGATACGTTGATTTTCAGGTTGTCTTCACATATCGTTATATACTGCTTAACATACGTGAATTATGGTGGAGGTGTTTTCGGGACGAACACTCTTGAACAAAGAAGGTGACCTCGTCGACCCAGAAGAAGCACTTCGCAATAAAGTTGTGGGATTGTATTTTTCTGCCGGCTGGTGTCCCCCTTGTCGTGACTTCACACCCGTACTTTGTGATTTCTACACAGAACTAGTGGAAGAGAGTGAACCTCCGGCGCAATTCGAAATAGTTTTTATATCCTCTGACAAGTCAACAGAGGATATGGTCGAATACTATCATGACCTGCACGGAGATTGGCTGGCCCTTCCTTGGACCGACCAGTACAAACAGTAAGTGATCGTTGTCTTTTGGTTACTGATGTTTCTGGATTTTATAAATATTGCTTTTAGCTACGCATCTACGTGCAGTGGCAGGTTTCACTGATTATACCATCAGCCTTGACATTCTGAAATATAAAGTAGGTTAAGCTGCTTTGTAAGAGGTTTAAAGACCAGCTTTTAGAAGACTTAAAAAAAAAATAGGCCACTATCTCCCTGGTTGCCCTTCAAGTCGTGGTTTTGACAGCACATCGAAATCATGTGTTCCCTTAGAAACATGACAGTTTGTTAAACGGAGTGCTTAGTCTTTCTATATAAGCAGGCTGATGTAAACCTTTTTATGCTAAGGAGCTTCAACAAGTGTAAATGTTGTTTAAATGTCCTTTTGGCAGTAGGTAGTAGATAAATTACAAAACCAGCTGTAATCTTGTTCTGAATGTGCGTTTTGTTATTTTTCCTTTTAGTGAGCTAAAGAAGAGGTACAACATCACAGCTGTCCCCAAACTGGTAATAGTAAAGGAGAATGGGCAAGTGATCACAGACAAAGGCAGGAAGCAAATCCGAGACCAAGGACTGAGCTGCTTCAAGAACTGGCTGGAAGTTGCTGAAATCTTCCAGAACTTTAAATGCTAACACATGCACTCCTGTACTGTACTGCAATTTGAAGGGCTAGCTGAACTGTGAATTTTGCACTTCTCACTTTGGGCGAGGGCACGGAGACATGCTACACAACGCAGAAGATTTGAAACACCCCTTTGTGAAGAGGCTGGAAAAGTTTTGCATGTTCTTCGTAATTCCATGTGTTTTTTTAATTTTGCTGCATTTGTGTATTTATTTAGTTGGGTTTTTTTAGGATCAAAGATCGATTATGTTGCTGAGTTTTCATAGTAATGTTGCTTCACTGTTACTAGGGGACTTGGCTGTTGTTTATAGAGGTGGTACCATCTCTGTGCTCTGGATTCCCCAACCTTTCATTAAAACACTGTGATGTATTCCTCAGAGCCTTTTTTCCACTGTACTACGCTCCCAGCCCACCTCTGCTTTGGCAGTGGTTTGCAAAACATGTACTTAAGCGATTTAGTAAGTACAATAATGCTGTTTAATAATAAAAAAAACAAAGAAGGTCTCGGGGGTCTTTAACGTCTGCTGGCGTTTCTTGCCACGTAGCACGTTTTATGCTTGAATACCTCAGCTAGTCACAACAAGTTTCTAGGGAAAATGCATGAAACTGCCTCTTCCATCTTTCAGCGTTCATCTTCCCAGTTTCATTGTCATTTTTGAATATGATGTTTCAGCTAACAGTGGCTCAGTGGGTTTTTTTGTTTGTTTGGTTTTTTGTGTGTGTGTGTGTGTGTGATCTGAATGTAGCATGCAAGTCTTGTCACAGACCATCCAGATCTGCCCATGCCTATCTTTTCCACTAGAGGGCGCCCATATCTAATTCCTTATATATACAAATGATTCCACTTTGAATGTGGTGGCAAAATATGATCGTGTGGTAACAGCACTATAACCATTAATTAACCCATTCAACAGTTTAAGACATATTTATTTCTGCTCCCCATCACAGCTCTCAATCATAAACCTGGTCAGGAATGAGTCTAATGAAAAACGTTCCCTGTTTATCTTACCCAACATACACAGCATTGATAAGGCACTTTTACTAATGTCTACCTTGTCAAGTAGAAACCTACTGGCTGACCTCATTTAGAGGAGGGATCACTGGATGTGTCATTCTGTGTCATAGTCTCATTTTAGTTTCTCTTGGTTAATTATGGGTGTGACTGAGATCTTTTGAATCAACTTTTTGAGTTAGCCACTTCATCACGACACATTTTGCCCATGTCACGGAACTGATTTCTGCTTAATTTGACAAATATTTGAAAATTAAAAGCATACTTTACCTAATTTTTAAAAGTAAAATTAAAATACACATGTTTACATTGAAATGGAGCAACTATTCAATCCAAAACACTTTTATAACCTTTTAAATGGAGCTAAAGAAGAGTTTCCAATGTATGTCAATAACCTGCAACCGCCGGCACATGTTGCTATGACACCCACAGCACATTCATTTTCTCATTTTATGACTGAAACGGTGAGAGAGCAGCACACACCCAGGCAATAAAACCCATAGAGCTGATAAAAGGGTCTAAAGAGCATCGTTTCAAGAGAGGTTCAGAGCTTCAGGATCTAATATTAACCACTAGTCCACGGCAAGAAGAAACAGCAAACCACCTGGATCTGAAATGACTTCTAAACTTTCTTTCCAACTGCTCTGCATGGGAATTATATGTACAATTGCATTAGCATTAGGTGAGATATTTGATTATTGTTTCAATGTACTTGCACACTGTAAAACAAAGGTGGGCTTACTTACTTGAATTAAGTATTTTTTTTCGCTTACTCAATTTCACCTCAACATTTGTGTATAGTGTCAATTTCAGTTTCAACAACGTTAGTGTTTGTATATATATATATATATATATATATATAGAGAGAGAGAGAGAGAGAGAGAGAGAGAGAGAGAGAGAAAGAGAAGATTCCAGGGAAGTAGGACGTTTTCCTGAAATAGGAAACATTTTGAAGCGTTTCTGGAAACCTTCTGTACTACACTACAAATGTTACTACTATATTATTATTATTATTATTATTATTATTATTATTATTAATTGTTTCTGAGCTATTTCATTTTAAAACAGTCAAACTGTATAAGATGGTGTTTCTAAAGAGGGACCCTATAAGCTTTACTAAAATACTAAGATTGCTAAAGTAAAAACTTATTTCTATCCTGCTTAAGGACAAGTTTGAAAGCAGGTTTTCATTTTAAGCAGTCCAAAGCCAAAACAACGATGTTTACATTTACATTTACAGCATTAAGCAGACACTCAGAGTGACTTACAATTGTGCCTAGTTGTCTCTTTGGAAATAATTCCTATGCACATATACTAGGCCTGAATACCATTAAGAAACCATGTTTTGAAGGAGTACACACAAAGAACATACATCCCTCACACCACCAGCATCATGTTTTATGAGGTTAACGTTTTAGATCACTTCCCCACATTGTTTCATTTTCCTGCAGATCCAAAATGCAATGAAACCATAAACGAAGGTACTGGACAGGAGAAGATGGTGAGATTTTATTACAACCCACAGTTAGGATTTTGCAGCCCTTTCTTCTACAAAGGAGAAGGTGGGAACAGCAATCGTTTCAATTCAGACCATGACTGCATGGTTTCGTGTTCACCAAAGTATCAAGACTACTATCCAGAAGGAGGTAAGATCCTGCCTGTTATAGTTTTTAAGACATTCTACTTGTCCATGAGGATTTGGAAGCTTTGTATGCGTGTTTCATCAAACTCAGAGAAACGTGGCGGATTTTCAGATGAAGTATGCGCTCTTTTTTCAGATGTAGTATGCACTCTAACTATGGACCCAGGAACTTGTTTTGCCTCGATTGTCATGTATTACTATGACATCAAGGAGAAAGGCTGCCGGATGTTCCTTTACAGAGGTTGCCAAGGGAATGGGAACCGTTTTGAATCCAGAGAAGATTGTCAAACTAGATGTCAAGGTCAGTTCTCTCTTCTCTACTCTTCTCTCCTTCACTTTGCTTCACTTCTGTACTGTTTTACAACTTCTTTTTTTCAGTGTACATTAACATTTAGTGTAGCTGTTTTTCTTTTCCCCTATGAACTTACCTAGTTCCCCTACAAGCCAGGCTTTGTTTCTCTCTCTCTCTCTCTCTCTCTCTCTCTCTCTCTCTCTCTCTCTCTCTCTCTCTCTTTCTGCCCCCACCCCTTCTCACTCTCTCGCTGTATAACTCTCACGCCCTCTTTCTTTTATTTCAGTGCATGTCCACAATACCATATAATGACTTTATGGAAATCACACAGACTACTGGTCTCCGTCATTATTATTGTACTTTAGAGGGGACAACACACCCAAGTCTAATTTAAGTTAAACATTAAACACAGCTATGTAATTATACAGCCATTTATGCTTTGAGAAGTTTCTGTAGGTTTACACATTTGTTTTTTTCTTTTTACTGGGATGAATAATGTAAAAGATTTTTCAACTGTAAACAGTTGTCCTAGCTGGAGTACTAGCCCTATATCAATTAAACTGAAGAAAGATTCCAGATTTGAATGCCCCTATTTTGAACGTGTTTCGAATGGTTTGAATAAGTTTAGTGCCATTTTTACTGTAGTTTACTCATGGGCTGTCCAGTAGAGGTCAGCACAACATCACAACGTCAACAACTGCAACAATTTCACCTCTCCACCGTCTTGTTTTACAGCGAAATCTGGAAGAATGCTGGGTGCAGACCCTAACCCTGATCAACAAACAGTGGACGTGGGTGAGTGTACAGATTGGTTCAGGATGTTCACTCATCATATGAGTTCAGTCCACCTCATATGTAACTTTCTAACCTTTCATATGTAACCTTGTCTTTATCTTCCTATTAATCTACAACCTTCTGCCGTACATAAATAAAGTCGTAATCCTTTCCTGTGTGCTAGGTTTGATCGTGGGTATTCTTGGCGGCATTATATTTGCAGTGGCCGTCATCGCTGCGATCACGATGGTAGTTATCCAGAGGTGAGAGTCTTGGCTACAATAATAGCAAAAAATAAATAAATTCTGCGCATGACATTTAAACTAGAATTTAACGTCATGCGCAGAACAATAGGTGTTGCAATGTAATGATGAACTGCAATACTATTATGTTTTTATTTTATTTTATTAACAGGAAGTCAAAACGATCAAGCAGGAAGAAAGTGCCGACAAACGAAGTTGAGATGACCTAAGAGAAAATACTTGCAAAGCATTGTCCTTAATTGCGTGATCTGTTCTTCTGTATGATAGCTGTTGGGGTTTTTTGTTTCTTTTTCAATTTTAATTGATATCCGGTCTACACAGGAGCAGTATGGAAAGTTTTTTCATTGATCTAAAATAATCCGTCTCTTAAAAGATCATGTGTCTTTGTTATCTGATAATCATGTGACTTGTGTAGATGTTAGGATAGACTTTATTTGTGTAAAACTGCCACTAGAACGTCATGCTGGCGCACCTCCTTATGGATAAAACACTCAGCTAATAGTACAAAGAACGGTCTTTATGTGGAATATGTTGTAATAATATTGGTTTCCAAAAAGAATGAAGAATACGTTGATAGATCAAGTTCTGAAAATATTTGAAAACTTTTTTAAACAATAAGGATAGCTACCATGTGATACATACATGTGATAATCTAGCTTCATATTTTTATAACAGGAAGCTGGAAGGCCTTTAAACCATTAAATCGTTTTAGCAAAAAGAACTGACAAATATAGGAAATAACAGTGGCCATACTTGTAAATATTGCTATGTGGCTGATGTGGGTTTTTATATGATATAACATCTTTCATACTGTTTTATGTATCACCTTTAATATGGTTGGATTTGTTTGTATTACAAAAAATAAACATTTTATCAAGTAAACTGCTCTTTTTATTTGACATAAAAAACACTTGCATTCCTTTAACACAGAACTGTCTATCTTTTTTTCTTGGTCGTTACATTAAGGACTTTCAAATCCGTCAAAAGGAAGATACATAATACCTCTAATTAATAAATACCACTTTACACTGCTTTGTGCCCCCAAAACAATCCGAATTTTCCGATTTGAAACTTGAGCGGCGAGTTGCAGGATGCAAAGCAGTGTATCAATCCTGGTCCCAGGGTACCTCACACTGAACGTTTTACTGTTTACCTATTCTAACACACCTGTTTTTATACTCACCAAGGGCTTGTTAATTACCTGAATTAGGTGTGTCGGGTACAGTGCAGTAGATTAGAAAAACTGGTATGAGGGAGGTTATATGTCAGTTTGAGATGAGAAAGTAAACAATGTTAGAGTTGGCAACCTAAGACGCATGCCTTTCCTTATTATTTTGACGTGGTTTCGATCAAATTAGATTTATACGTCCGTTAAGTGTGATAAAAGAGAATTGGAGTGACACGTACAGGAAATCCTTGGTTAGGCAAGAGTTAAAATTTATGCGGAGAGTTGGAGGCGGGGGTGATACAACTGACATTACTCAGTGCAGTTAGAGACCTTGATCGTGTCAGCTGTGTGGAAGTTGGCAATGCAAAAGAGCGAATCGACTATTCCATAAAGGACTTGAAGCGCGATTAAGAAGGAGAAAATGCGGGTCATTGCGACGTTTGCCTAATAAGAGGAACTAAAACAAGCAAACCCATTTTCTTACGTCTGCAGAATTAAAATTAGTCTAGGACATCATGGAGGAGCATCACGAAGATTTGGCGACTCTGTCTGATCTGGACGAGAAAAGTTTGCTCGAGTCACTGACTCGCCGTTTTAACCAGAACCATATATATGTAAGTACATTCGCCAGTGTTGATTTTGAGCACGCTACAAAGAGAATCCTGGAATATCTTGTTCGATGTTTTATTATTTGTTTGCGACCACCGCATTTCGCTGAAATCACAAAATTTGTTGTTGGAGTGCCCTAGAATTTTAAACGGTCACTTCTAAAACTGTCCAAACATTTCTTTTTCCTATACTACACAGCAGAAACGAGAACCAACAAAGAAAAACATGGACAGATAAATATAAATAACTGTCTTTTTCTGTGTAACAGACATATATTGGGGACATTCTGGTTGCAGTGAACCCATTTAAATATCTTCCCCTTTATGAAAAGGAGGTAAGACCTAATCAGTTTGTTTTTTTTCCTCTTACCTAGCAGGCATAAAATAAATCACAGTAACATCAACAATCTTATTGTTAATTTTTTATTTTAAATAACAAATATATATGTTACCCTAATGTCTTTTCAGGTATCGGATAAGTACAAATGTCACGAAAAAAGTTCTCAACCTCCACATATATTTGCTGTAGCAGACCGAGCGTATCAATCTATGTTAGGCCGCCTGGGTACAGGACCTAAAAACCAGTGTATCGTCATTAGGTGAGTCCCTTCGTTCAGTCTTCTGTACGTTAAACCAGCAGGTGTAGAAAGCAGACAGTGACTCTTGAATGGCCCTGTTTAATTTACCCGTTATCAAACTTGTACAGGCAAGTCTGTTGTAAGCATTCCTCTGTTTACTGGGCAAGTCATGGCGGATGAGAAATTCTGGTGAACAAAAAACGTACAGGTATAGTTTGCATCTGTGGCACTATGGCAGGCCTATCGAAATGCTGTTCTCGGTTACAGAGTATTGCTGTCTGGCTATGGTTCTATTTCTATTGTTAATCAGACGGGGTTGTGATTCTTCTCCATCTGCTATCCCAGTCAGAGGCTTCCAACTCCTCAGGGATGGTGCGCTAAAATGCTATCCTTTTGCAAACCTTAGAGATGTAGCAGATCCTGTAATGCCTTTTTCATGGAGCTATTTTGCCTCTTGCGAGTCTAGTATTTGTCGGATGTTTATTACAAGACCTGTAACTGCCCTTTGAAACTACTTTTGTAGCTAGCAAATGTCAACTGACAGGAGTCTTAACAAAGTCATTTCCAATTTATGGATTCTTGGGTAGGGGGTGGGGCCTCTGAAGTAATTCAGTGTAGGAATTTTACTTTGACAAGTCTGGAGTAATTATTGAAAATAGTACGTAGTTCTCTCTTGTTACGAGTGCCTGACAACTGCTAAAAATGTAAATGTACAGAGAGTCCCTCCTCCACCATTGGTGGGGCCAAAGCAGGGGCTGGGGTAGCACTGGACCCCTGAAATCTGATTGGACCCCCCAGGTGCCACCCCAGATGACTGACATGTCACGGTACTGCATGGCTTGTTGAAAAGAGCGCGTTATATTTACAGATCTTAATTGCAATTGACTGTGTTTCTTGAATATTCTTTGTCGCACTGTGTGAACCCCTTAAAATAGCTTTGGCCACACCCTCTGGCCACCGCAAGGATAAAAGTCTAGCTCTGCCACTGTCCTCCACTAAGTCAACTCAGCAGTTTTAAGTTTCTTGTCTCCTGCTTTTGGTTCAGGAGCAAGCACACAACCCCCATCGCTACAACAGTCCAGTCTCCCCAGTTGCCAAGCAGCTGTGAACGGATGAGGTTAAGGTTGGGGGAAGAGGGGGTGTGGTCTGTGGGCGGTGGTGCAAGGAGGCCGATAATCTCCTGGACTACCCAGAAAGAATGTGCCTGTCGCACACACTGAGCACAAAGGAAAATACACCCACTGCTATACGTGAGCGTGTCAGCAGATGTAAACAAATCTATTTTTGGAGATAAAAGTCCAGACAAAATCCCATTGACTACCATCAGATGATGCGTTTACACTTTAATAGTAATCGTCTGAACAGTTGCCATGTGGATAGAATGAAACGTACAATACTAGGTGCTGGGTATTTTTGTTGGACTTAATAGAAGGAATTTCTGTGGTTTTAAAAAGCTCAGTGGCAAGCTAGCAATTAGTGGTGTTCTGTAGCTCCACTTTGCAATCACTCCCTATCCTGTGAAATTTGCTTGTGTTTTCTGTGTTAGTAAATGGATTGTGAATTTGCAAGTCCCATTCTCCATGCAAATTCTCCCAATTGGCCTGTAAAGCTGATCTCTGTAACATTGCATATGCCAAGTGTTTCAGAGCAAGTCCTGGAACCCATCAGAGAGGTCTGTGAGCCTCAGAATATTTGCTTATCAAAATTCACCCAATGTCTCCAGAATCGTGCATGGTGTTCCCAGGTTTTGTGGTTTTGGGCCTGGTTTCAGCCACCGTTGCAATAAGAATGTCGGGATATCAACTCATCAGTGAATCCTTGAAAGGACACGACTCAAGGCTGGCCTGTGTTTTTTGTCATTTTCCTGTAATTTGTGAAGGCTTGCACACGCACCTTATCATGATCTCTACAATGCATAAGAAACATTTTGCAATATCAGACAAGCAATGACCTATGTTGCTAAAAATGACTCTGCATCCTGTTCTGCATCTTCATATACCTGTGTCACTACATCCACTTCCAAATCAAATACTGCTTTTGGGTTATTCTCCAAGTGTTTCATTCAGATGTTGGTGGCGTGTCTCCCTCTATAGTCCCAGTTCCTCATGTGCATTACTTTTGTTGTCAAACCCCCCTACCCACAGCGGGGAGAGCGGAGCAGGGAAGACTGAGAGCACCAAGCTCCTTCTGCGACAACTCATGGAGCTTTGTCGAGCCAACTCCCAGCTGGAGCAGCAGATCTTGCAGGTGAGAGCTCGTCTCCGCCTCGGTAAACGGGGGCTTCGCCGGGATGCTTCATTTGAATGCAGCCACATGATTTGCACGCCTCGGAGATGGCGAACTCGCTTCACCTCCCCGGATTTCCTGCAGCTGAGACTTTTCAGGCCGGTCGAGTGGGTTCCTGGAGCGGTGCACTGTAGGTTAAGGCAGGCATGGACGCGCCATGGAAGGTAGAGGAGCGCAGGTCTCAAGAGTGCAAGGGCCTGAAGGGACAGCAGTCTCTCACTGGCATTTAGTGTAATTGTTACTGTAGTTAATTATGTTGTTTCAGGATTACAACAGAACTACATTGGATAGAATGCTACAATGGATTGAATCCTGCTTCAGTTAATGAAGCAGGAACACATTAGAGGTGCTTTTGAATGAGTTTGACGTGTAACCACAATGTTGAATGCTGAAGTCTGGACATGTTGCAGACATACAGCCACCTTTAAAAATGCCTACACACTCGTTGGCAATGAACTCTAACAATGAATATTCATTTTATACATTCACAGTTGTCGTTCTTTAGCCATCCTCAACCCTGCTCTGATGATCAAACCTTTGCTAAATGGCTATTATACCAAGGATGCTAACATGAGACAAATGCCTATTTCTGGAGATTTTACATGCGTTGATGTCTCTGCTGGGTTGGTAATGGGTCGGCCACCCAAAAGGACCGCCAGCAATAATTCTCAGCTGCACCAGGCAACAGATGTAGACACCTAGTTGTGGTTAAAGCACAAGTTTCTATGACTTGATGAGAATGTCTCAAAAACCAAGTGGTGGGTGTATGAATGTCAGTCTTGAGATGTGTGAAGTGCTGTTTGTGCACCATTCAGCATGACTCGCAAGCGTGTCAGCTTCAGACGTTCCTGTAACTTAATGACTAGTATATTAGGTGTATATATACCTATACTAGGTGTGCCTCCCCGCCCAGGTCCTTGGCATCCTAGTTCCGTGAACGACACGGTGCCACGGCACGTGTTGCTAGAGCTGACTGAGTAATGGGGAGAGATTGGGATTACGCCGACATAGTCTAATAACTAAACGTGTTTACTCCACAGAGCCTTGTGTCTGTGGCCATGCACTGACTGTGCGCTGAATGATAGAAATGGAATGTTAGAGCTCTATTTTGCTTGGATAATGTGTGAAAATGTTTAGAGAGAGAGAGAGACAGACTGCCTACAGTCGAGCTCAATAGTTTCTTGTAGAAGATGCATATGATGGTCTTGGTGGTCCTTTTGTGTGGTACAGATTTACAGAAGACATATAGCCACCGTTTCTGTTAAAGTATTGTTCTTTTACAACAGAGGGGTGTAAGCAATTTTTTTTTCTTTCACTGGCTATGGCTTTTTGGCACATTTTGACGGATGTTATTTATTACCCACGAGAGAGCGAGTGAGCAAGAGACTGCCTGCCAGATCCTTTAAGTGTGGGAAGTAATGCCCTCCTAAGGAACTGCATCAAGAACGGTTAGCCAAATGTTGCCCTAAAGACAGTTTGATGACAAGTTGCCACAGTCGTAACATCTGGTGTTCATCAAGCAATGTAAATCTATAGCAGAGCCTGGTTTGTGTGTGAAGTATGTCTTTTGTAGAGAACTGTCACTTAATACGAGGTCCTACACGTTTTTGTGCTGGGCTATGTTTCCAAGGGTAGCCTGAGTCTTGGGAGGGTCTCGAGAAAGGACACAGGAGTTCCACTAGTCAAAACAAACAATTTTCCAGCACTTCAGGATTTCTCATTCGATTTTCCGTTCTCGTTCTCGCTCATGAAATATTTAACCGCTGGCTTGAAACGAATCTGCTCGAGCAGCACATTTTAGGATATCCCAACATGTTTGCTGGCCTTTATTTTACGGAAGTCCAAGCTGCTATTTGTGTTCCGTTTGCTCGTTTATTCAGTTTTAACGTAGTTTGAATGAGTAGTCATCCAGCTATTTTTACTTGAGGTTTAATGGGTTTACTTTGTTATATATAAGTGGAGAGTGGCTTTTCTCAGCTTCACAGGCTTCCTGCTGTGTCAACTGCAGTCTCCCCACCCCCCATGTTCACTGTGTGTTGTGCAAACAAGATGCATAATTTCCAATAAAATAATTTCTACATGTCGTTGTCTGGGTTTTGGATAGGTGAATCCTCTTTTGGAAGCATTTGGGAACGCGCAGACGGTTATGAATGACAACAGTAGTCGGTTTGGGAAGTACATTCAACTGCGCTTTCAGAACTCATCAGGTGAGTTCAAGAGATGCAGCCATGGTCAGAAATGATGCATCACTGATGGGGACCCGATCGCACACGTAGCACGTGGCCTCCTGCTGCTTGTCATCATGACTGCATCATTGTCTTGAATTTGTTGTCCTTAATTGACCCAGTCTGTATTCTATCCTATAGTGAAAGGGGCCAAAATAAACGAATACCTCTTGGAAAAATCGCGCGTGGTTCACCAAGATGAGGGCGAGAGGAACTTCCACATCTTCTACTGCATGCTAGCCGGCATTTCTCCACAGGACAAGGAGATGTACGGACTCTTGGAGCCGACCCAGTATCGGTGAGTAATTCCATGACTTACTAGTTCCAATACAGCATGTAATATCATCCTGGTAGAGTAACTGCAGACTGATTACAGTCTTGACGTCTTTTATATCCATGTGTAAAGATAAGTGTAATTGTGACGCAGGTTAGGCCTTAGTTTAGAATGGCAAAAGGAAGGAGGTGGAATGGGGTGTGCCTGTCTTCTGACGGCACCTGTTTGTACACGGGACAAGTTTCCTTTATTTTGCTGGATTTGATGTATATTTATGCTGATTTTATCCAGTTAAATTTCTTGTAAACCTTTTTAACACAATTTACCTACATTCGTTATAGATGAACATTCTTTTTAATACTTATTGTTATTACTAGTGTCAAGCACAATACTCAAGGTGAGTAAAACTAAGAGGCATTTATCACCATACTTTACATACCTTCATGGCTTATTCTAGACGTGACCAGTTTTTTGGTTCACCCGAAAAGCTGACGTAGCTCGATTGTCGTTTTGGTCATGTTGTGAAACCGATTTGTGTAAAATTCCTTCTGATCTAATCAACACTCATCTCTGTATGGTTGAATTCTCAGTTATCTGAATGGAAAACTCATCCAGGATGACATGGTGGAGCACTGGAGCACGAAGTATGGAGAAGTGAGCAATGCAATGGATATGGTGGGCTTCCATGAACAGGTGAGGGCTTTCTTCTTCTCTGAGGTCTGTAGGAACCTCCCAGTCTTCTATCACTCAACACTCTGTTACCCCTTTTTTTTTTAACAACAAATATCCTTGCATGACAAACCCAGGAAAAGGTGGATATGATGACGATCTTGGCAGGAGTCCTCTCTCTGGGGAACATCACGTTTGAGACGACAGACAGTGATGCCCTGAAAGTGGCTGAGAAGAGTCGAGGCTGGCTCAAAGCCACGGCGGTGAGTTCGGGTGCTCCTCCCCTCCAGCTCCCGCTACACGCAAAAGTGGGAACGCTCGCGTTCAGGATGAAGCTCACGGACTAGCGATGGTCAGTTTTCAGGAAATGATGCCTGAACGTTGTCGATTTGAAAACGCATCCTGTCGGTTAGATGCAAGTCACTTCCGCGTTTCCACATCGACGGGTTGCCGTGACGTCTCGCTGAGCAGCCGCTGTGGCTTACTCTTGTGGGCTGAACTCAACATCCTACAGAGGCTCTCAGCTGGGAAGTGTAGTAAGAAATGCAGCAGAAAGGAAAACGGGCACATGGAACAACATAAATGAAGACTGGTCACCCAGTCTGCGTTCCGTGTGAACAAAGGCCATGCTGCCACACGTGCACACTGCTCCTCCTTGCCTGATAGTCAGCAGGTGAATTATTGTCTTTTTTGGCAATTCAGCCTTATGGAGCAAGGCTTGGGTGGTTGCCGCTGGCTACATCTGGCTGTTCTGATAAGTGCAAAAGAAGGTCATAAGTGGCTATATTTAGATTCTATTAGCACTAGGTTGGGCTACATATAGCCGACCCTATATTGTGGTGGTCTTGACTAGGTTTCTTTCATTAAGGCAATAGAGAAATAAGGGGCCACAACACCTTCTCCATTATGGTTTCTAGAATGAGAAATTGACCATAAGTCCTACCATGGCTAATGGGAAATGAAGGACCGCAGTGATGGTTATTTTGAGATAAACTAAGTCACTGGAAGTTTTCAGAGTTTTTGGTCTAGCTGGCCCTCAGATTATCATGCCTCTTACCAAAAAGGAAAGGCTGGTGGAACAGTGTATACTGTACCTCTTACCTAACCTCTCACACTTCCAACACGTCACTGTTAGCATGCTAGAAAGCGGTGGCCATTTTTGTAGGCCTCCTAAAACTTATTTTTTAATGTACCTGGTCTCAAGGTCTTGGTTGTAACACATAATTTCCATTACAGGGCCAGTTTGGGGTTCAGGAGGAAGAGTTGCTGAGGTGTCTCACCTGTACTATGTCAGTGACCCGAGGGGAGTCCATCTACCGGTTCCATAACCAGCAGCAGGCGGATGGTAGGACAGTGGAGTTGCTCCACCTTTTCACGCTGGCGTTTCCTTAAAGCTGCTGTCTTCACGAACGCTGCGCTCTGCACGAACCCTCATAAAAACATAATGAATGCGGTCAGGTACTTTTTCCCAAAGCATTTACCTCATAAGTGTTTCTTAAAAACACTTGGCAGAATTTGGGTGCATTTTTCCATAGCTGTTTTGGCCGGTTCAAGTTCTGTAATGCGCATAACAGCCCATGTTTCAACGAACGTTACTTTTAGCACCTGAATGTGACAACAGCTTTGCGTTTAAATGTTTCCCCTGATCGTCTCATTGTGTTTCAGATGCCAGGGATTCAATCGCTAAAGTCGTCTACGGCAGGGTGTTTGGCTGGATCGTTAGTAAAATTAACGAGCTGCTGTCACATACTCTGGTTTCGGATGTGGAACTCAGTGAAATAGGTAAATATTTAAATAGCCCTCACCAACAGTTCATATGAAAAACAAAACTCAGTATTTCAGTCCTGGGTCAATATACATACTAACACTAGCAGTTTGACAGACATTTTCCTTCTGGTACATCAGAAATGAATCTCTGCTCCAGTTGTTAACTTGTATTCCAAGCACAACTACAACCATGTTAATTTTTTCTAAAGATTTTTCTGTACATTATGAAATGGACACTATTATAATGACATCTAGTGGCCGGGAGGTTTTGGAGATTATGTATTAAATTTCTTAAGCATGGCTGCCTTCATGTGTGGTACGTGCTTTATGGAGCATAAATTGGTTCATTTGAGGCCTATAAAGCAGTTTGAGTCTTCATCTCATGTGAGCTGTGCTTTTATATAAAAAATTAAGTAGTCATTTAAAAATGAGTCACATCGTTTTCTACTTTTGGGGGGTAAAAATGACTTCTTGATCCTTTTAACTTTAAGATTGTATGTATTTACTGCACAGTTGGTGATTTCACAATTTACATAGTGCAACATTTCCTTGTTTTACTCCTTGCAGGTATTCTTGACATCTTTGGGTTTGAGAATTTTGCCGTGAACCGATTTGAGCAGCTGTGCATCAATCTCGCCAATGAGCAGCTGCAGTATTTCTTTAACCATGTGAGTACTTCTTTGTGCAAATACAAAAGCCCTCAGTATTTGTGATGTTGAGCTTTTTTGCAGCCATTCATACTGGAAACACCGGTATTTCCCGTTTTTTTTCTTGCATTTCTTGCATGTGAGTCATTCCTTAAGAAAGCAACATTCTGTTTGTCAAAGATTTTGTAGAAGGTTGTTGCCCAAGAGGAATAACATGCTGTAAGGTCAACAGAAATATTTCAGACTGGCTTTTTAATGGCAACATAGCATAGATTCAAAGTTGATGAAAGCAGCCAATGATGCGTTTCTCTGATCAGGTTAGATAGAGAAGTCCTTGCCTGCAAGTTCTTTGGATCTTTTGTGACCAACCTCTGCCAAATGCTCTAGCGTTCACTTTACATTGACTTCATGATGATAACTGTGATAGTAGTCAATATTTACAGTATGATACCATCTTTGTCATCATTGCCTCTGGTGTCCAAGAACACGATGGTCTTTTTATAGCCAGATAATGGACAAAAGATAGACATGATTGTATGATCTCTGAGCTCTACTTCACTTTCTGACCTGTACTATTACATTTTATAAAAGTATGGCCAACATTCTGAAAGGGTGAGATTAAAGGCAAAATCTATATTTTGTTGTGACCTTTTGGTTTTTGCTAAAAATCCAATTGGTCTGTTATTTCTTCATGCATTCCATTTAACTGATCCAGTTGATTCACTGACTTGGTAGTTTGGAGTTGGAAGTATTCAGTAGTACTTAGTATTGAATCTGTTCACATCCCACTGTTCAAAGCTGTGCAGCTGGCTGGACTGCTCTAATAATCTTAACCTTAGCCCTGTTTTACTGAGGATCTAATTATGGTGGTCTCTCCATCTGCAGCATATCTTTCTAATGGAGCAGAATGAATACAAGGAGGAGGGAATCCAGTGGGAGACCATAACCTTCAAGGATAACAAATCCATTCTGGTAAAGCACACAATTGACCTTTCTCTCCCAATCTCCCTCTTACCATCAGGTTTCCAACATCCCACTTCTTTTTCCCCTCTTTTCTACTCGACTTGCTTTCGAGAACATGGTTAACCCTACGAGCAGACAAGAACTCTGCGGTAAATCACATGACCGGAGCTCGCTGCCTGTGCAGCCAGCCGTGGCTTTTTATTTAAAAAAAAGTTGCTTCATACCACAAGGTTTGAGCCCTATATCCCTCATACTTCTGTCTTCTCCATCCTCTCTTTCACTTCTGACCTTTATCCAAATGCCAACTGCATCACCAAACAAAAGTTGCTGGCTGGGTGTGAGCCCAGCATGCTTGTTCTTTTCTATGTACGTTTGTATGTACAATCTTCAGCCTGTGTTTTCCTACCAAGCAAACAATAACCCTCGTCTGTAATTATGACTACATGCGCAGCTATCACTCCTCCCCAGAGAACCACACTGACTTTGGCCTAAAGTTTACTTGCCTTTTCTTTAGCACCAGACTGCAACAGTTGCAAACCAGCTCATAGGACGGCTGTTGGCTCTTTAACGCTGCAAAAACGCTACACTGAGAGATGAAACTAGTCACTGTGTGATGATCTTGAAGGAATAAACTACAGATAAAAATTTCTCCCAGACAGAGGGAACTCTAAACCATGAGAAAACAGGGGTCGGACAACGCATGTGCAGAATTGCATTAGTAAGCCTGTCGACAAGCAAGCGAGATTTAATTGGGGAATATTTTTGCTCCTCCAGGACCTGTTCCTGACTAAGCCCATTGGGGTACTGTCCTTGCTGGATGAGCAAAGTGCCTTCCCTCAGGTGAGAACGGGTGGTGACGAGGTATCTTCATGGCAACACGTTTCGGTGGATGGTTTGTTTGTTGGCACACATTCGTGCTGGAGGTTCTCAACCACAGTCGCTCATTAGAGTAGAGTTTTACTCAGACCATGCAGGAAGCAGCACTGTTTAGACAAGTGGTGCCTCACATGGTATTTGCTGGTCACCTCTAGAGCAAGGCATGTATAGAATTCCTTGTTAACCGTTTCTGTTTTCTAGTTATAACAATAATTAGAAATCGTGAAAATTGTGAAAATCGGTCACAGAGGTCTTGCGTTGAAGTGCAGAAATTACGCATTGCGTGCACCATTATAAAATTTCCCCTTTGAATCTCAAATATTCTTTTCCAACTTGCAGGCCACAGATGGGAACTTTGTGGACAAGCTGAACAGCAAATTCAAAGGCAACCCCCACTATGATGTCGTCCGGAGCCACTGCCCTCTCTTCACTATCGTGCACTACGCCGGGAAGGTGCGGTTGATTACTGGTTGCACTCTGCACAAATGCACACAATCTACCTCACCAGTGTATCACAACCCAAAATGCAGGTTCCACACTAGTGACTCTGAGCCCTCAACCTCTCTGGTCTCTTTAGGTGCAGTATAATGCCAGCGGCTTCTTGGAGAAGAACAGGGACAATATTCCAGCCAACATCCGCACACTCTTCATCAGCAGTGTTACCCCCCTCCTCAGTGTGCTCTTTGCTGGTCTGTACAGACAATAATGACAATTAGCCATGAGAAATATGATAAGACGACCATTATCTTCACGTTTAGTGATTTAGTGACACTGTTTACATATAAAATCTGAAGTGGAACACTAGCAAATGTTCATCACCAAATGTGCCAGTATAAATCCAAATGGATTTCTTTCTATTTTCCAGCCACAATTTCTAGAACAGGAACGCTGATGCCACGGAGGGCAAAGGTAGGCCTGAAATCCATCTTTTTCCTCTTACCCATATTCTTGTTCATCTACGTAAGCAAAATCTTTATCACCTGGGCTTTAAGGTCCATATGAATGACTTGAGATACAGAGGTTTTTACTGCACCAGATGTGTATTTTGGCAAGGTGTTAAACTCCTGTTAATTTCAGCTTCAAGTTGTGGATGACAACTTTAACTCTACCAGGAAGCAGTCTGTGGGTACCCAGTTCAAGGTGAAATGGCACATTTTTGTTATTTGTTTGGGGTTTTTTGCCACCAACTGTGAAAGCTCCAACTGTCAACTTTGTGCTTTTCCATAGCAGTTTATAACTGACCTCCTTAATGTCCCATGCAGCATTCGCTGGCCGTCTTAATGGAGAAGATGTTTGCGGCCAACCCGCACTTTGTTAGATGCATCAAACCCAACAGCATCAAGCTTCCTGACCACATGGACAGTAAGCTGGTTATGGATCAGGTAGGCCATCTTGCTCGTCTTGCCTTTGTGCATCCTTCCATCCCGAGCTCTGTGCTCGTCGTTTTGCCCTAGCAGGGTCTTGGTCATTCTCCAAACCATCTTCTTGGCCCTTCTGGTGGCTTCCCTGATGGCCCGAACCTGGCCTGTCTTTTTCCTGCTTTCCAGATGAAGGTTTTTGCTTGCTGTAGACACTGAGCCCACTGAATGGAAGGGTTGTGCAGATCTTCTAGAAATAAATGCTGTTGTACTAGGGTAGCTAGTAATGTGAAATAAATATAATGTACTGGATATACCATGATGTTCATACTTGGGTCTATGTAATGCTGCAAAAAGATGTTCCTTGAAAGTATTTTGAATACAAGCTGCACTGTCTAGCAATAGTTCCCTATAAACTCCCACACACAATGACCTTTAGTCCTTTTGTGTGCCTTTCTAAAGTCACATGACCATATGACATGGGCTGAATTCACTACTGAGAACACAGTATAGAGGTGTGTCAAAATAAGTATGCCCTTTGCTGCAGCGCCATCTACTGTATAACTGTGAAAGTTCACTTGGGCATTAGAGATTCAGATTTTGTTCTCACAGTACTAGCACTATACATGTACAGCATACATACACCTCCTATATATTAAGCTGCTGTTAATACTGTATATGGGTGTGCCCCCCCCCCTTTCCATATTCTGCTTAGCTGAGGTACAATGGACTTCTGGAGACTATCCACATTCGAAGACAAGGATTCTCCTGGCGGCCATCTTTTAAGGAGTTTGCACAGAGGTAAATGAGACCGGTGCGTTTAAATTAATGTACTTTTAGCTTCTGCTGTTCGCTTTCACATAAATCCTAAACACTTTCCCTCAGGTACAACATACTGCTGCTAAAACCTAATCTGCCTTTGGACAAAGAAAGGTAGGGACAGAATTTCACAAACAGTTATTTACAAAACACTGCTGTTGTTGATAATGGAAGGACATGCAGTTTGGGGGCGTGGCACAAACTGTACCTTTTGTATATTTCATTAATGTGTGTTGCACCTTCATTCTGTCAGCTGCTTGTCCATCCTAAATTCTACGGAGATGTCTGGATGGAAGTGTGGGTAAGTATGGCTTTGATGCCCATAAACAATAAATAAAATGTATTGCTATTGCTGGTTTATAGCACCAATCACCACATTGGGTTATTAAAATCACAATACATTATATCCTTTGAAAATTTTGCACACGTTAAATTCCAGCAATACATTTCCTTGAAATTCTCAGATGGGAAAATCTCCATCAAAGTTCTTTCTATGATGGATTTTTTTATGTTAAAATAAATGTTGTTGATTTGTTTATTATTATTCCCAATTGGGAGCACACAGAAGGACCATTGTGTCTGCCAATTTCTTCCAGATCGTCCAGGCTGTTTTTCAAATACTGGCACCAGGAAGAGCTGGCTCGTCTACTGGAGAGGCTGGAGAAAGCAGCCGTTATCACTCAGAAGAGTAAGTCCCAGTTAACTCGCTGTTTGTTTTAGCCATTCAATAAATGGACACACAAATTAGCACTTGCAGTAGTTTGTCAAAAGCCCCGTCTGGCTTTGCCAGTGATGGGTTTTGTTTTGAATAATCTTGCAGCTTTTGCTCCAGGCTTAGAAGCACCCAAGATGAAACAGGGGGGGGTCAATGGAGTCATGAAAAGATGTGACGGAACCTGAAGTAACAGTTCCTCTGTCTAGATTAAAAAAAATGTTTTCAAGGCTTGTAATCAGACCTTTTATTGATGTTTTTTTATTGAATGTTTCTCAAGAGAGACGCCCCTGGCATGCATTAAAGACAGAGAAAGGATTACAAGTTGTCCTGTGTAATGGGACAGAATCTGTTGTTTGCGTGTTTTAACATGTCGCTGCATAGTGTTGCTTAAGCTTGCTTTACCTCCCAACACCCTTGTTTCATTCTTGAATGAGAAGGTAAAATTGGTATTTGCTGGAACCCAAGTGCGATTCCCAGCGACACTGCAGTCGACTGGAGATGCTTGATCTGCGGTACCTTTACATTCACCTGGTGGTTCTGAACGTACCACTCGTGGGACTTCATTTCCCAGATTACCGTGCGGTGTGCTGTAGGAGGACATTCTTGGCCATCCTGGCTGAGCTGAAGAGGCAGCAGAAGGCCCAGCGAGAGAGGGAGGAACAGGAGGAGGAAGAGAGGAGACGGCAGCTTCTGGAGGAGGAGGATAGGAACAGACGACTGCTGATGGAGCAAGAGAACAAGAGTGAGAGGACACCGCCATTTTTAGCTGCTTTTCCTTGTTCACTGTAGTGCAGTAGTAACACATTTTCTGACCTTGCGTGGGAACGGTTCAAATGCTGCTTCTTGTGGATATCTCCTCAGGGCCGGTTCCTCTGCCAGTTCCTCTGCCCAGGAAGAAAAAGCCCCAACCCAGACCTCGGTCCATACTCACTGGAACTGCCCAAGTGTCCCACCCAGCGCCAGTGCCCAGACCACGTAGTAAGCTGTTTGAGGTAAGAGGCCATCTCTGCTGTACTCTGTGATGAAGTCGCTTCTCCCACGTTCATTCTTAACCAGATTCAGATTGCAGCATGTTATTTTTGCTCTTGTATCTGCTGGACCACCTAGGCCTGAACGTCTTGGGCCTTTCTGCGAATTAGCTGACGTGCCGCTAACTTGAGCCCTTTGTCTGGTAGGCGACTCCTTTCGATAACGACCTGAATGAGAATAAGGATGTGATCAAGCTGTTCGGTCAGCCCGTGGATGAGGAGTCGACCAAGGAGAAATGCAAAAAGAGGAGCAACACAATCCGCTGGTTCAAAGAGACGCAGGTCCGCAAAGTGGCCCAGAATGGGACGTTCCCCTGCTGGTTCCATGGCATGATCACCCGGAGGTTTGTTCAGTTGGCGAATGCCAGAGAGATTCGAACACTTCTCTCCATCGCTCACACTTATTCTCTTATCAGCACTGCCACATTGTCTTCCAGACTTTTCTGTAGAGTGGACAAGATAATCTTGGCCTGTTTTTGTGTCATTGTTTTATTCCCACCACTTCTTCAGGCAAGCCGAGGACCTCTTGATTGACAAGCCTGTTGGCTGCTTTTTAATTAGAGTTGGGGAAAGTCGAGAAGGGTATACACTTACATACAGGTAAGCGTTCTACTGCTGTCAGCTAGAAAACATTGTAGGGCTCCTCTAACTGCAGCCAATGTAATTAAATTGCCACTTTATCTTTACTAGCCTGGAATAGGTTCAATTTTTATTTTATGGCACTTCAACCAGCTGTGTTTGTTTCCCCTTCTAACATGCTTGTGGAAGCGCAGGGCTGCGAACCGCTGTCGGCACTACATGATCGAGATGCAGAGCAATGGGAAGTACGTGATTCTGGGAGAGGACCGGGCACACTCCTGCCTGCCTGATCTGGTCCAGTATTACACCCAAGTGGGCATCAAACCATTCATGGAGCTTCTCACTGTACCCTGTGGACAGGTGAGGTCCGTCATTTGACTCAGAAATTTAGATA
Organism: Sternarchorhynchus goeldii; assembly: GCA_028565775.1. Classification (NCBI taxonomy): domain Eukaryota; kingdom Metazoa; phylum Chordata; class Actinopteri; order Gymnotiformes; family Apteronotidae; genus Sternarchorhynchus; species Sternarchorhynchus goeldii. Next base: position 13,828,028 of record JAOXYF010000015.1, read on the forward strand.
ATCTTCAGAAGGTAGTTAAGACTGTTAACACACCGTTGGTGCAGTGTCGTGCCCCCCCCCCCCTCACAACAACAAAAAGCTTGATTTAACTTTTAAAAGGGTACTTCAGGTTAAATGTAACTTTAAGCTGTCCACTGCAGTGAAGTGTCTATTACTATAGATGGAACATGAAACAACTTCTTTAAAACACAATTAGTAACTAAACTAATTGTGAAATACACACTTGTGAATCTTTTCTGTTGAAAAGATCTATTAAGATCTAAACCAGCATAATCTGTTGTTTCACAAATGGGATAAATATTCTTATTGGAGGATTTTATGCTTATGTAACCAGCACAGAGAAAGTAGTCTTTACATTTGCTGTGGAGTTGGGAAAAAATTAATAAAACTTGATTTCAAACCGCATTTATATTTTATAGGCATTAAAAGATTTTAAGGCTAGCATACTCGTCATTAACACTTATTTAAATATATTGATTTCTTCTTACGCAGGTTGTATAATCTTAAATTTTAAGGTTATTTACTATACTAACTAACTTGATACCATTGCTTTAGTGTTACACTTTTCCACGCTGTTCTAAGTATGAAGGTTCTTGGAAGGTTTCGTCTGCGGTAACGCACAGTTCCCTGCAGGTGCAACAGATAAAAAAAATTAGATTAAATTGCACCTAGTCTGAAATATCCCTTTAATTGATTTGTAAGACAACGAATTGAATCCGTGCGTTACAAAACCAGACTTGCGACCATGAGCCAGACTACGAAGAGCTGAAGGCGATGAGTTCGGCCTCCTTCAAAGAGGAGGCTGTCCATGGAGGAGAAGTGCGAGAGGATCCGGACCGTGTGCACCTGGAGCTGCAGAGACTCTTCCTGCCTCCAGGGCAGAACCCGGGGCTGGACGCCCACAAACCTCCTGTGCTGAAGCGCGTGTCTGACAGGCGCAGACGAACCGAAGCCACCGAGCTGGAGAGCAAGACGGAGATGCAGGCAGAGCTTAAGGGCAGGCCCGTGCCCCGCCTCTACCCTTCCATTCGGCTGGCCATGAGAGAGATCCAACATATCCAACAGGTGCGGAATTCGCATTTCATTATTACCATTTTGAACGTTTTTTTGATGAAGTATTGCTTTAAATGCTTTAGGATGAAGGTTTCAGGTGCTGATCCCAGTCAATGCAAACAAAACATATCTGACACGTTATGTCCAAACTCACCAGACTGTTCAGGCATGCAGGTAGACGCAGACTAAAAAATGTCTCCTGTCACTCAAGAGGACAGTCGCGAGCGCTTGTCGTGGGATTCCTGACTAGCGACTGGTCTTTGTTTAAACTTGCTTCATGCTTTTTGCGCTTACGCAGCAGTTTTCCGGCAGTCAGGTGCAAAACTCGGCAACCTCCCAGAAGGTCTACGCGCCCTGGAAGGAGAAAGGTGACCATCACAGAGCGACACGCTACGTCTCGATGTCTGCTTGTACGCGTTTGCCCTCTCCCGTACATAAAGCGGGTTTGTTTTCGTGTATCCAGATTCGTGACGTGACAGGAGACGGCACCGCCGATTTTCTCGCTCCTGAAGTACAGAGGTGAACGGCGAAACTTGTGAAGGATGGGTTGCTCACGTTGGACACCTTAATTATATTGACAGGACATGAACAAACGAGGGAAAATTTAATCAAGGCAATTTTAGGTTTTTGTTTTGTTTTGTTTTTTAAACTTATGCTTTTGTCTTAGTTTCTTGATTGCGTTTTTAAAGTTATTTAATTTGTAACTTATGTTTTGTTATTATGGACCGTTTAATAAATGTTATCAGACTTAATATGATCTGTGGTTTCATCCTTGCCATCTACTTGTCAAACTAGATCTCACAAAGTGATGTTGGTGGACGTGACTATGGTTGTGAGATTAACTGCACTTAGTTGACGGTTCTTTAGTCTGACCTTTTATTAACCGCAAAGTGCAAATGCCCCTGTACGGTTGGTCGGCACAAAACCCAGCTGCGCCCGATATAGTGCATGCTCCCATACTCTCTTGCATGGGTGTTTTGAGTTGAAAAATGGTTGACTGAAATTTTCGCTTCCAAATTACGGGTTTGATTCCCGGAGAGCACCATTATGTCATGAAGACAAATATGTAAATCGCTGGACAAGAGAACCTGTCAAATGCTGAAGCTGTGCGCACGTGTTAAGAATAATGGGCAACCTCGGGGACTTGTTTATGCCGGGAATCTTGTCGGGGTTCAGCCCTCACACTTATTCACAACTTAAAAAAACAGTCTGACTCGGATCTAAACTTGTCTCGTATACCTAGGTATGCTTTTGAAACATCCATGGATACCTCTGCAGGAAAGAACACGTGTTAATCGCATGCTTTACGATATATCTTCTGAAAAGAAACTCTTACGGATAGGGATGTTTTGTATCAATTAATGGTTTTAAATGAGATGTACAACGATGTATCGAATGTGAATATGTAATTGGTAATTTACAGCTAGTTTAAGGTGCCATAGGCTACAAAACGCACCCAAAGCAATCTTAAAGAAATCGTTATTACATGCCTGACCTGTCGCTCCCTAGCTGAATTTTTTTTGAACACTTAGCAACTTCTTCAGTTGCTTTCCTTTTTTTTATACATATACAATTTTCCCCTCCTCTTCTTATACATGTCTACGTTGCTAGAAGCACAAACTCGCCTGTTTAATTGTATGTGTTTGCGGATAATTAGAGGATTTGGCAGAAATACTACGTCATGGCAAAAAGATCCCATTCACGAAACTGTGCTGTGCTGGTTAATTCACCAGCATACGAACATCTACCCTAACCGTCCAGGCCAGCTGACATGCCAGGCCATGAGGAAGCCTCCCGGTTACTTCCCACGACCAGTCCGGGCCTGGTTAACAATAGATCACCTACAGAATAAAAGGAAACTGTAATGCATAAGCCAAAGATGTCTGGGACCAGATTGTCCTGCTGACTGTTAGAATTTTTTTTTTATGGGCGTGGCCTGCTGCTGCTGATTATAAAGACCGTATGATCACAAACAGCCAACATTGCCTCTGGAGCACGCGTCAAAAGCCTTTCTAACCAGAGTCGGAACTGTGATACATCCAAATGGATCCCAAACTGCTTTTATTGGTGCTGTGCGTCACCCTCGCGTCTGTCCAAGGTAAACCTGTAACTCCAGATATCAGCCAGTCGCCAATTTTCAGAAAGATTTGAATCCTTCGCAGAGCGAAATGTCTGTCAAAACGTCCTTACGTGATCATAGAATAGTTTAATGCAAAGAATATTATGAGGTCAAAGCACTAGCAAAAAAAGTTGTTTTTTTTAAGGTAAAACATTTGATAAGTGCATGTTACAATCTGCATGTTGTTTTGACTGACTAAATACGCAGCAGGACAACAGATGATTGAATGGCAGAAGGGTGTGATTATATAGATTAAGCAAGTTGTTCTGGTTGTAACGTTCGACGAGGTTTTGTAAATGCTTGTTCGTTTCTAATAAATGAACTGGTTCCGATGTTAGGTGCCATTCCAAGATGCTGTGTTTCAACCTCGAGATTTCCCCTTGCCGTCCTGCAGGATGTGCAGAAATATGATATTCAAACTCGCAACGGGGCCTGTGAGATTGATGCTCTTGTGTGAGTACCTCGAGTTTTTTTTTTTAGTTTGTTTTTTGTTTTTTTGTTTTTTTACGTAATAAAAGGTAAGGGTGTGTGTGTTAGATAGATAGATAGATAGATAGATAGATATGCAATGATGAATACAATATATATAATATGTAGAGCTAGTATATACATGACTATTTTTGATTTCAGGTTGCATTACAAGGGAAAGAGGTTCTGCGCACATCCAAGAGCAAAGAAAATTCTGCAAACCATACAAAAGTCTAAGATGGGCAGCCGAAATTCTATTTAAATGACGAAACCATGTTTGTTACTTTCAATCCTTCGGTATTCTGCTTAGAATTGATTTACATTACGTCAACTTCCTAATTATTTTATTCTGGTGTTCAAGTATAGACTTAATTCTGAATGTTTCGTTGTATCATGGGTTAAAACGCTTCTCAATATTGTGCATATGTCACAAAAAGGTTCAGCACTTTTTTTTTTTTTTTTTTTTTTTTTTAGATCTTCTCAGTCTTATTAGGAGAAAATATTTACTGATACCTTATTTTGTATCTGACCGATTCTTGTGGGCTGCTTTGAAAGTACTTTTTGAACAAATATATGGCACTAAATGTATCTCTGTGAAAATATATACTTTTTGTGTTAACGACTCATGCTTGGTTTTCCTGTTAATACATCGTACTTTCGTTCCTGTCACAAACTCCACTCTAGCTGAAAATGCCTCTGCTTAAATTAAAAGCACGCGTACTTTTTGTGGTTGCGAAACACAAACACATAGGTGGCCGGAAAAGACATGTCTGCTGTAGGAAAAGCGTATGTTTGTGGGGTTTTTTTTTAATTCGTTTATTAAGTTTTAATCAACCCGTTAATTTGTCTTGGTTATGTGTCTCTTGAAAAAAGCAAAAACAACAACCACCTACGTGACCAGGTAGTTAAAGTTCAGAGGGGTTTCATGTTGGCTTCCTCTCTCAAACAATCCGGATGCTTGATTTGATGATGATCTTCTTTGTAATGAACCCCATTATATACAAGGAAGACGTCAGCGAAGATTCCCTCATCATCTTTACATCAAAGCTATAGACTAAACAACAACGGTACACTTGACGTTGTAAAACCCCACGCAGTGCGCATCTGGTTTCCTGATTATCTTGATATATGCACAGGTTTAGATCTGATTTTGTCTCAACTTTTTTAAAGTGTACTCTGAAAATAATTTGTATAGTATCTATAATTTGCATAATATCTAATTAACTTGTTTTAGTCAGTAAAAGGAAATGTATTAAGTTCTTAATAACCATCAGAAAATGTCCGTATAGTAGTATATGTTAGCTCGTTACACGATGCTAAGATATTAAATAACATTTTGTGCAACGAAACAAAGCATTTAAATCAAAGTAAATAGAAAGCGATTGGGCTGCAAATATATTTTAAAGCATCTTGTTGATTCTCCGCCGAAAGTCATACCAGTGGATGCCCCGGATACCTTACGGGAACAACGTCCTTTCGGTGCGCTGATTTGTCTTAATGGTCAGGTGTGTCCGAGGACTTAAAGGAGAAGGGAATATGTGCAGCAGCTGAACTGAATCCGATCCCAGCGCTTCTCAAAGCAAAATTACGCCCGTCCAGCGAATGGTCTCTGCTGAAAAATAATAATAGATTTTCTTTCTGACATATGGTTTAAAAAATCTCTGTGATTTCAGGATGGTAGTTTAATACTAATTACCCAGTATAAGTCAATTGATCTTTACAAATGCAACAATAGCGCAAACTGGACTGAAAACTGCCCAACAGATCTGTGACGCAGCGGTTCCTGCCCTATTAGCTCAGAATTATTAGTGTTCTTAAATACACTCTTTAAGAAATGATATGCTGTAAATCTGCTCAAGAATGAAGGTACGATGTAGTCTTTGAAATATCACTTTCAGTTATTTGTGCTGTTGATACGTACGAAGAAAATGAATACATTTTTGCCACAGTGACCACAGTAGAGTAGGACCAGAGTAGAAATATTCGCAAGATTTCAGGTCTTTCATAATAAGATAAGGTCCGAGTTGGCACGAGCTCATTCTCCTACGACATAATTCGTGTTTTATTAGCGTTAAATCAACATTAACAAAATATTTACACTCTCTTCCCCGAAGGCATGGCAACTTGGCAAGCCTGGCTTTTAATCTAAGTTATGTCTAATTCAAACACTTGTTCATCGTGCAAGTATAGACTGAAACTGGGGCCTGTAATGGATACCAACAAAGAATGTAAGTTTTTTTATGAAATAAGTTGTTTCATTTTATGTTTCGGTAAATCCATGTCTGCCTGTGCAAAAATGAGGGAATGGAAAAGTTCCGTGCTGTTTTCCACGTGTTTCACTGTTGTAGGGCTTGTGCTGATCTTCACCAAGACAGTGCTCTTGGACATAACAGAATCGTCTACATGATGAGCTTTTAGCTTCAGTTGCTGCCCTCTGCCTGAAGAACGTGTGCATTTTTAGCTGACATTGGCAACTCTTATAATAATCAATGTCATTTGAAAGACGCCATTGGCACGCACGGCGCCATCTGCTGGTTAAAGTCTGCTATAACTTCTCAGCCTCATCCTCACCTCTAAAATTTTCATTTAAATTACTTTAAATTTAATCTTTAGTTTAAAGCTTTATTTTATATTGCTGTCACATCACCAATTCAGTGATCACGTCTTTAGTTGATTGAGGGAAAAGGTGACTTCCGCTTGATAAGGGAGGAACATGATATTTAAGAGGGACCCCAACACGGAGGCGGCCATATTTAAAATAAATGTAGTACAGCGTCTCTGACACATATAGGCCACTAGATGTCAGTATATTGACTGTTTCAAAATGTGAAGAACTGTTGATGAAATGACATTACATTAATCCCCAAAATACAGCTAATAAATGCAACCTTTTACGTGCCTCTATATTATGCACTGAATGTTATGCCTGTTGCCATAGTTATGATTTAATTTTAGCAATATTAATATTTAGGGGATGAAGCTTTAAATTAAATTGTCAGATCAGACGGTCAGAACATGACAAATGTTACTACTTCTATTAGTACTACTACTATTGTAGTACAATTTTAAGAGCCATAAGTAATGTATTTATCAAAAAAGATAGATAACCATTTACGTTAATTTGGACGATTCTTCTTTCAAACTCACTCCCTCGACCCTTTCACTCCAATGTGTCGAAAATGAAAAATCTTTACATTTGAAAATTAAAAATTTTAATTAAAAAGGCAAATTTGCACCACTTACAGAAATACTAAAAGCCAAACAACCTCACAGTATGTATTGACATACAGATGTTTGGCACATCCTTAATTACATTGTTTAAAGAAAAGTCCAACCAAACAAAAAAAGTATATTCCTTCAGGTACAGAATAAAATGTCTAGATAAAGACAAACATCCAGTGACTAAACAGTCAAGCTTCAAGTTGTCCACATGTACGTTATCATTGTAATTATTAGTAGTAATACAAGCATTTTAATTTTGTTCCCCTTGCCACTTTATCAGTTCAGCATTCACTGGAAGTCGATCAAAACAGTGGTTTCATGCTGCAGATTTTCAGAAACACACACACACACGCCAGCATATCACTTATTTTGAGAATTGCTAAGAAAAGTAATGGTGGATTAATTCAGTTTGTGGCATTTAAATGCCACTCAAATAATGATCTGTCAGCATGTACTGGAAATCATTAAAGAAATGTTTAAAATAAATATATATTTATAGTACTTTCATGAAGAAGGCCACTTTGAAAAAAAGGCCACTGTGAAAAAAAAATTAAAACCTATTCCAAATAGTCTCAACAATGTGTGGATCAGTAAATATGCTGACTTTAAAATGATCCAAGTTCATTAAAAGTAAAAAAACGCATGAAGCTGAACCAAAACACATAGCATTTCACTTACCAGTTCAATAAGATTACCTTTTACTGTTTCTTAACGGAATTACCATTTCATGTTAATTAATTGGCACAAAACACAATTATTACACAGTTGTTACCATTACTTTCCACTTTAGAATATCCATAAAACACAGACAAAATCATGTTGACAGTATTACTGTACTACCAGGACTGTGAAATACAGTGGCATATCTTGCACAGTCTGGATAGAAAAACAACTTGATTGTCAGTTGACTCTTTTTTTGCATGACTACTTGTGTGCTTTGTAAAACGAACGTAAAATATTGGATACACATATAACTCTTGGTTCCACTTTAATGCCATCAGTCATGGACAGCTGTGCGTGTGTGTGGATGTAGAGGTACTTTCTTTGAAATCCTTATATACTACACTGCAACAACTTATACTATATCTACGATCTTTAACTTCTACAGCACACTGCAGTTACTCCCTGTGTGTGTGTGTGTGTGTGTGTGTATTCTATACATATTCACCTACAGGTTTTTTTGAGAGGTGGATTGTTTTAGGTTTAGTCGCACTGCTTGTAAACATTTACTGCAGAATAAAATGTATTATTTATGGCTAACAAATAGCGATGGTTTGGCGCCCTGTCCTGGGTGTAATTGCCCAGTGCCCAATGTACTCCCCTGGATGCCCCCCCCCTCCGCCCTGAAGCAGTTTGGATAATAAGTGAATGAGTGAGTAACAAACATGGGTGCAAAAATACTCAAGAAAAACAAACAAAAAACCCTCATAATCGCTATTCATGCTCTGACCGTTTTTTCCATTGCAAAAAGGACAAAAAAAAACACTCTTGGTCTCTTTCACTACATTTTCTTGTAAAATAAGTACATTTCAGCAGTTTATTACACAGCTAAATATAATGTCAAAAGAGCGCCTCACAGTGGCCAAAATATTTTCTGAAAATTCCAGTGTTGTGTACCCAAATCCTTATCAAAGCACTAAGTGTATAACAAAGATTTCTTTTGTTTTTTGTAGTTCTGTATGGCATGCTGTTTCTATACCCCAAAGAGTTTATCAGTACAGGGTAATGTATGTTTGCCTTTTTAAAAATAAATTTTAGCTCGGATGGGTGATCTTCATAGTATTTGTTTAGACCTCTGCTTGGTTATAGTGGGCCACCTTCACAGTGAGCCCAAACCATGTGTTCAGAGCTGTGTATTTCCATCAAGCTAAATGTTACATCCATGTCATCAAATACACTACTGATGAATGGAAAATTCATAGTGTTTTTATCTGAACTATGCCGGCACACAGTTATACTGAGCAACAGCACTGGAGATATGACTGGACAGCAGTGACCGTTTGTTTGGGTATGAGGCAGAAACCTCTCATGCACTCTGTGTTTCATTATGGTGTTGTCGAGGGAGAGGGGGGCAGGGATTCCTAGGACCATCTTTGCTACTCTTCCAAAGCCTCCAGGAAATCGGCAATGCTCTCAACCACGTAATCAGGCACAGAGTCCTTCTTCTCGGGTGAATCACTGCCCTTGTACTCCTCTGCCTCCTCCAGGGTTGACACGCCCGTCAGGGTGAGCATGGTGGAAAGGCAGCAGTTAGTGCCAAAGCGGATGTCCGTCTCCAGCCGGTCACCAACCATCAGGGACTGCTCCGGGTCCAGGTCAAACTGGCTGGCGATGCATTCGAACATGAAGCGGCCAGGCTTGCCGATAACAGTGGCCTTCCTGCCGCTGGCCGTCTCCAAGGCCGCCGTGAGACTCCCAGATCCTGCATACAGGCAAATCGGACAGTCAGCTGTCAAAGTCTACCGGCTCTGCTTGCAGAAGCAACGGCAGTTTTACCTGCTATTTACTGAATTGGTCCTTCATAGTTAACGCATGTTCCTGGATGTTATGTGCAAAACAGATCCGTTATTATCCAGCATCCTCCTGTGCTACTTAGTTCAAATGGCATTGTATGACCACTGCTACAGATAGAGTCAGCACACATACAAACTGAACAAAAAAAAAACGGGCTACAAATTGAACTAAACACAACAAATCTGTAGTAAGCTATTCTATGAGATGTGAACATTTTCGATTAAATAGGGCACAAGCTCTCTGTTGACTACAGATTAAACTCATCAATCTTACCTCGGAAGTCGTGCCTCACATTTTACTGGTGTCGTATATCAGTGTGAAGTAGCATGTTAAACAGTTTATTGTACGTGTAAAAAAACAAAACACACGAACACCCACCTGGTGTAACTCTTCCTCCTCGTAGGGGGTGCCAAGGGTCGGGGTCAGTGGCCAAAAACAAACACTCTGAGTTCCGTAAATAGCAGCAGGCTTTTGCTAGCTTCATGAAATTAAATTTTTCGTCGTAACCTACAAGGACGGCTTTAACGTCCGGGTCCAGCGGGCAGTTGTAAATGCTAACGTCCGGTCCATCAACTTCCTCCTCGACGATGGTCACTCCTGCGTTCTGAAGCTCCTTCTGTACTCCATAGCAGCCGATAACGAACACCTTACCCTGGACCTTAGCCACGTCGCGCAGGTACGCGGCTGAGCAATATGCCGAGCTGAAGATGTCGTCCTCTGCGACGTCTGTGAATCCCAGTCTGGAAAACTTCTGCACATAGTTCTCCCTTGGCCTGGTACAATTATTGGTGACGAAGTATACTCTTTTGCCTTGCTGCTTTAACAAACTGACCACCTCTGGAGCACCCGTGACGGGTGTTTCTCCATTCCAGATCACCCCGTCACAGTCAAAAAGTACGTTGTGTTTAGATTCGAGGAGCTCTTTTATTTGATTCCCCCGTATTTTGTGACAGCCCCTGCTACCCACCGCGCCAGCCATTCTGATTGATGCGTGAGGTAGCGAGCTTGCGTGCGATCCTATGATTGCGAACCAAAAACTACGTCACTTGTTTGAAAATGTTGCAGCAGTCCTGCTAGTTCGTTCACGCATTCACGCGGTACTGGGCGCATGCATAAAAAATAAAAACGTGTCGGAATTTCAAACAGTACCGAGACTCAGCAATCCTTCCATCTCCTGCAGCACACCGAGGGGGCGTTAACTGAGGCCTCAAGACGAAACCAATCCTATTCGATCATTGGTGGTCATGAAATAGTCACGCCTCTTCCTTCATGTTAACCAATCACACAAGGATGTAACAGTTGCTAACAGTAATCGATTATTTTGGTTTTCAATCGGATTTTTTTTTGTTACCAAATCAATAATTGCAAAAAGAATAAAGCAAAAAACTGTTTAAGCGGCAATAGCAAATCAGAACAAAAAACGACATGTATACTGGTTTTTGTGTGTGTGTGTACGAGTTTTTGAGCTTCCAATGGTTGTTCCTTTTTTGACAGTCTAGTTTAAACGGTTTTGGAGTATTTTCAAAATGTTTTCCCCTCCGAATGCCTTTTCCACGAAACAACATAAAATTCATATGTATACAAAACTCTCTCCCCTCTCGCCCCAAGTAGATAGGTGGCGATACCGAAACTCGAGAACATAAACTCCGAACTCAAACCATAGACTAAATGTCACTGTTTCAGTATAGTCCTGATGGCACAGTATGACAAAAAAACTATTAAAAGTATTTGGGGAGAAATGGAAATCTTACAGACACAGATTTGTCCCCTGGGTATGTTTAAATCTTCAAAAAAATGAAAGGTATTATAAATGTTTTTCGACTGGCGTATTTTACCTTTGCTGTAAGATAGTTTCTTAATGTATACAGCACTGTCGACTTCATCAGTCTCGTTATTTCCAGAACTCTTCGCCAGGTGAAGGATCGTTCTAAAGACAAACAGATCAAAGATGCCGAGGTGCTCGCCTCCCTCACGCAGATTTTTACCGCCTTACTGAGAAGTGACTTGAGAAATCAAAGTGAGCAGCTTCGTCTGCTTCCCGCTTCGTCTCAGCGTACATACTTCACAACCCAAAATGACGTTCAAAGAGGATTACAGCTTTCTCCCTCTGATACAATGCTACAAACGCTGGGCTTTTGTATCGAGAAAAAGCCCAGCTCACTTCCTTCCGCGGGGACAGGGGTCTTCGTTACGCAAGGACATGTGCCGAAAGGCGTAACCGTTGCTATGTATCCAGGTAGGCTACTCTGCAGGATCGAATTTATACATCTCATCTGAAAAGTTGAGTCCAAAACGCCCTTTGGTCCTTATAAGTATAATCAAGGGTAAAAAAAAGGAAAATCATGAAATTTGAAATGTGAATGATTGGCAGGCTGACTGGGACGGTATTTAAGCCTACAAACGAAGGGTTCTAGTCATGCTCACAGTCATGAGCAGAGGATCTCTGTAATCCATGTAAAGATATTTTTTTGTTTTGTTTTCACAGGAACTGTTTATCAAGCAGATGAGCCTATTCTCATCCAATCTATCCAAAACCCATTTCTGTTTAGATGCATTGATGGCATTTTGATTGATGGGAATGATAAAGGTCTGTCCAAGCTTGTGTTCCGGTGAGTATAACCGTGAGTTGGTGAAAGTTGTGAGACATAGATTAGGATATGAGGACGAGTTAGATTAAGGTTCGATTAGTCCTAAAACTAGATTAAAAGGACTTTCAATAGTGACTCACCACTTTTTGTCCAAGACTGGTCTATGTATTAGTCCATCTACATCTTAAAACTGTCCCAGTAAAAATCACAGAATTTGTCTTTAATAGATTACAACAGTTCTTTGTCTTTATAAATTTTCTCATTATTTTACATTTGCTTGAATTTGAATAGGTCTTGCAGTGGGCGTGACAGGCTTGGGCCCTTCAAGTTGAGTGACAGTTCATGGCTAACACCTCATCTAGCAAACCCTCTAGCAGTAGGGCAGTATGTCAACAACTGCTCAAATGGCAAGGACCTTCAAACAGGAAAGATGATAAAGGGGGGGGGGGTGCACAAAGGTTTATGTTTTCAGCATCCTACAGACCAATCTCAATTTACTAACAATTTATGAAATATTTAAATGCAAAGTACTGACTAGGTTTGAACCTGAAGATTATTTTGCTACACTTTATACTAATAATGATCCCAAACTTTCATTTGTCCCTAGAAAAAGCTGCCAATGTCTGCTATCAGGAATTTGATGTCCTTGCAGGATTTCCCCTGGAGCTTCATCAGTATTTTCCTAACGTGAATTACAGACCTGACACACAAAGGTAAGACTCAAGCCATCATCATAAAGTATGTTTAGTTAGACTCATCGGGAGTTCTGTGTAGCCATTCTGAAACGTGTGGGGGGTGTTTGTAAAATTTGTCTTCTGGTTTGTGTCCCTTCCAGACCTTTACGCTGCGTCATCCTCGTGTCGCTAAGACCCATTCACATGGGTGAAGAACTGTTCTCCAACTATTACACTATTGTTCACTAGCGGGACTCTAGTGCAAATAAATACAATACGATGAAATAATTTCTTTTTCTAGAGAACTTTTAGAAATGTTTTGTTTAATAAGTGAATGAATAGAAGTTATTAATCCAAAGAACATTTTAGGAAACGGTCTAAAAGCTTCTCAAAATAAAATAAAATTCATAGAGACACCGAATAATGAGTTGGCATGAAGATGGTAGTGTGATGGTAGTTTTGGAGACGTGGTGATGTCAAGATGCTGCTTTGCTCCTTGGGGACTGTTTTGACTTACCATCTTCCACAGTGTGTGGGGGGGGGGCGCAAAATAGACTTACATCTTTATCGAGTCAAGATTGTCACAAACAGCTGCTTTTTCAGCTGACAGTATATATTCAAAGATTTCTATTTGCGTTTTGTAAATCTATGACACATTTAGTTGACCATCAGCCTGTAACAGTGGCATTTCTTTGAGTATATATGTATGTAATAGAAAAAATTGAGAAATCGTTTAATCAAATCACATTTCTTTCTGAGAAAAAATATTAAAGAATACATTATTTTTAACAATCACATGTAAATCACAATTACTGGTATCCCTGCAATTAATGCTTTGTACAACCTATTTGCCAACAAAATCTTAGTTTACTCCTAATACCACTTTATAAGGTTGGAGAAGAACAGGGAATTTGAGACTATTCCTCTTTACCTCTCCAGACCTACATCATCACTGAAACTTCCATCATTCACAGTGGACATCAGGTTCTTTTCAGTATAGTCATCCTTTTTACACCAAACCCACCTTGAATGTTCACAAAAAGCTTGATCTACATTTCATCTTACCATGGTCCAGTCAAAATCTCAGTAGCAAATCCTGGACTAAAACTCCAGCTGCTTTTTTTTTCCATTTGTGATGTGATAAAGCATTTTTCCTAGCATGCCTTCCAATTAATCTGTTGTCATGGAGTCTGATGGTAGTTTTGAAGATGTGATGATCCCAACGTGCTACTTTTTCTTGTAACTCTCCAAGTGCTCCTCACTGTATCATGGGGACAAAATAAACGTACCTCATCGAGTCTTACTAACACTTGGCTGAGTGTTGGTACCAGCATGTGATGGAGGTCAACACACTTCCCTTAATTGAATGGTGTTCTCTTGACCCCCCCTCCCAAATACTGAAGAATCACTATCATATAACACCCCACTGAAACAGGACATCATGGAGAACTGCTTGAAAGTTCCTAGATAATGATCAAATGAAAAAAATACTTCAGTTACATTTTGTTTCTAAGAATTTTCAGGGGTGGCAAAGATTGTAGCCCAATAATTATTTTTTGAGAGATTTTTTTGCAGAATAAATTTACTTACAGGGTGAAATTTGTTTCATTTTTTACTCATCTGGACTTTTTTTTTTTTCATTTTACAAAAAAAGGCTTACAACAAAGTCATATAATATTTCCAGAAGTTTATTCCTGGATCTGTTTGCCAGTTATTTAAGTATAACATAAAATAGAAAATAAAAACCAACAAAACAGAAAATGTCTATGTACAAACATTATGAATGATAAAATTTCCTTTTGAATAGTAATTGCGGTTTGATTGTCTATTTAACACTATCATTTCTTTACACCAAAGTAAGCATTGAAGGAACATTTTATGGTAATGCTTGTTCTTTTCCCCAGCACAAAAAGTGAATGAAAAAAATGACTGTTTACTAAACAAAACATTCTGATAAGGAGGGTTTTTAAATTTACATTTAAATGTTTGCCCCTGGAAGCAAACGACCATCACTACATTTACAACAATTTTAAACTAGTACTTTTCATACAAACTTTGGACATGAATAAGTTTTACTTCACCAACACAATTTCCTAAAGCTCTGTTCAATCCTTGGAGGGGCAGGAGAAATTAATTGCACAACCTACAGGACTCAAATTGAGAATATTGTTTTAAGTGTATTAAATGAAATGGTATCAATACACATCCTTCAAGTATGTAATGAAAAACAAAAACATAATGGAGAATTCTGGCCTTACGTACAGGAAGCAATTTTACATAGCACAAGCCACCTTTTGGTCACTCTTTTGCAATGCACCATCTTTTCCCTGCTTTAAAATCCTCTGCAAAGACCTTTCTCAGAATATAAAAACAGGGCAAAAAAGCTTCCGTATTCTCCCAGAGAGGCCACTGTCTTTAGAAGTGTTTGTTTTTCCCAGGTAGATTCAACATGCAAGTTTTTTGAATAATCAAGTGTTAAGGCAACACTGCAAATAGGGCCTTGCCTTAACTAGCAAACATTCTCTTTCAGGACGGTTCAGTAACCCCTTTAGCAACCCCCACCCCCACCCCCACGACTTTATAATACTGTACATTCATCCACTTCACTAGTTCCTCCCTGAAGACAGAGCACGTGCGCCCCCTGCTGGGCCTGCATCAGCATAGACCGCTGCACAGGGTCAGTGACGGGCCCGCCGTGGGCCCGAGGCCTGGGTCGGCCACGCCGCGCTTCTCTTCACACACTGAACGTCGAACACCCTACACCCACTTGCAGTTTTAAGTGAATAAATAAATAAATAACTCTTCTTCAGCGAATCTCTTGTAAAGCAAAAAACCAACAAAAAAATATATATATTATCAGCTAAACGGCAAAGCAAGTAAAGGCATTTCTGTGGAATACTTAAATCACAGACTCAAAAGCACAGATTTCAGTTTTCAAGTTCAAGTCTGGTTGCCAAGGAAGAGAAAAGTGGGAAGGTTATGTTGGTGTCTGTACATATTTACAAATTATTGCCATGTGAGAGTACGTAAGAGTTCACAAAAGAAAACCATACTGAGGTAAATTACACTTGATCATGTCAGTAAGGGTGACGAAAAACAAGAGACAACACACGCTCACCAAACAACAAACACACTCTCACCAACCGAGAACATCTGACCAAAGATGAAAAGTAAAAAATAATAAATAAATAACTTTGATCATGGTGTCAACCTAATCAAACACACGCCGATATCACACATGGGCTTACTTTATGTGAACAATTAGTCATTCTTGCTTGTTCAAATAAGGTAATTAATATCCATGTCTGAGTCTAAATCACTGTAATAAATGCATAGATAAATTTAGGTTGACGGTGGATTCCTTTTGTGGACCATTTAGAAATATAGTTGGTTCTTCTGTTTTGAGCAGTACATCTCGAACTGGAATCCTCCATACCACATCTAGCAACAAACCCTGGCAGTGAGGAGCAGAGTGGGACTTGCATGAAGCAGGTCAACGTGAATATATACATAACTGGCTTGGGATGCGCTAATTCTTTTCACGAAAAACAAAAGTCCCAAATAACACCTTCAACAACTCGTTGCAAACCTCGCCAACGATATCCATGCAATTATACTTCAAATAATGGGTCACGACAGGCAACAGAACGATTGGTCTCGCAACACCGAACGGGACACATGCCAGAAATTCACACCAACTCTTCTTGCTTTCAAATTAATCAGAAAAGTACAGCTTAGGTTTGCCCTACAGTGACCAATGTGCAGTCCAACGGTACGTAAAGCAATAAATACACCCCCTTCCATAAATCAACCACCATGTGACAACAACACAAAAATGCAAAAGGGAGCAAAGAAAAGCAAAATTTTTTTTTTTAAAAAACGGCACATAATTTTGCAGTTTGTCGCAGTGATTTTCTTCCTTGTGACATTTGATGAGATTTTCGTGACGCACGTAAACGTGGACAATGAACGTTACTGATCATTTATAGAAATCTACAAATCTTTGTTGCAGCTCCAATAAAGCTTAACTGCCCGTATATAAAAAGTCATTTCCGAGGAACTGGAATTGTACTCATCAAACGTGGATGTGGCTAAAGCTTTGCGGTGACACTCGGGTGGATGTCGATGATGAGAGAGAGGAACTTCCCCTGGTACTTGCTGCTCCATTTTGAAAAGTGTTCCTTTAGGATACACAATGGCTCCATGAACAAAAAAAAAAACCAAAAAAAACAAACAAACAAACAAACAAAAAAAGAAGTATTTTGCTCCAAAATAAAACGCATTTCCAAATATTACATTTTGGTGTCATCACATAAAAAGCTATGTGAACTGAGGCGAGGCATTACAAGCCGGTCTGCCCTACCTCGCTGCTCTGTCAGTCAGTTGCCACAAACCAGACACCTTGTCATTGGTAGAAGGTGAAGGTGTGGGAGGTGTTTCTGCCGTCCTTGTGGGAACTAACGACATGACGTGAAAGTGCAGACCTTTCACTCCAACCACAAGTTCAGCTTCCACAGTATTCGGACAGGATACATATGACACTTTCCAAAATTTTCCCGACTGAAAATAAATGGCTGTATTAATTCTTGAGAACTCAAGATTTAAGATCTGTACAATAAGACATCACTGATGTCATAGTAAAAAAAAGGAGTCTGTACATATATACACACACACATGTACATAATTAAAAACCCAAAGACGACCACAAAAGAGGAATTCGGCTCCCAGTGAGTGGCTATTTACATGGCTCGGCCGCCAGAGGTCCCGTCGAGCGAAAGGGGTACCGTCATCACTCAGACTGCAGCGCTGCGTGCTGATGGAGGCCGTGGCTTCCCATGTACCCGCCGGCATCGCCGGCCGCCAGGCCGCCAAAGTCAGTGACGGAGACGGCCATTTTGGCGCTGGTGATGTGGTGCGTGCGGCCATCGAAGTCCACGCCGCGCCCGCCCACCTCATTGAGGAAGGGCTCGGACAGGCCCATCTTGAGCCGCTTGGCCGCAGGCCTCTCGCAGCCCTCTCCGCAAACGCTCAGCTGCCCCAGGTCGGAGTGGTAGAAGCCAGCATCCAGCAGGTTGAGGCAGTCGCTGTCACCGTTGCCGGAGAAGCCGAGCGGCTCGTCGTGGCCGATTGGCCCGCGATGAAGGCCGTCCAACGGCGAGAAGCTGTAAGAATCCAGGCAGCTCGCATCGCTGGGGTTGCACACGGATGCCACGCTGCTGGTTAGGGCTGTGGAAAGGAATAAAGGCACATGTATCGAGGTAAATTTTCCAGGACAGTAGGCAGGACTCAAATTCATTGTGGTTTCATTAAATGTAACCTTTTACCCCAGCCGTAAGCATTGCGGATGTAGCCACGCTCTGGACCAAGAAGGGCCTTACACTGGGGCACGAACTCACCAGAGAGGTCGCTGGCGGTGATGGAGTTGAGGATGTTGAGCTGCTGGTCAGCAGAAGGCTCCATCCTGCCTCCGCTGGAGCAGACCGAGCCCGAACCGTCCACCAGACCCTCGGCTTCGTCCACCAACCGGTCCATGAGGTCCCTGTGGGGCCAAAACGCAAGACGGAGCTTTTAGGCTTTTGCCAAATGGGGAGACGCTTCACTGCCACCAAAAACTTTCCTCAGCAAAATGTTCTTTACAAGGCCTCGACAGCCAGCTGAGTTGGTCAAGCAAGAAACTCACGTTACGCCAGGATAGCTGCTGAACTTTTTCTTCCCAAACCGGTTTTGTTGGACAAAAAAGTCAAACCGTTCGGACTTCTTCCACATGTAGTAAAATGCGACACATTCCGCTACGGTCCTCGTGTTCACCTTGAGGAGAAAAAAAAACAAAAACTAAAGCATCTGCCAGCATAAACCCAGCCCACATCCACCAAAACGAGACACTCTCTTACTTTGTGCTTCTGAATGAGGTGGAAGTTCTTCTCATACAACAGAAGAGCATGTTCAAAGTTCCTGCATTCTTCTTCGGACCACGGGAGCATTTCATCTGAAAGGAAAGGTGAGTTAGCTCCATCCTGCAACCTCACCAAAAACCCTCAATACCATTGCAGTTACATGGGTGCTGACGTACCCTTTGAAGACTTTTCATTGTTGCGATACCGTTCAAGAGCTTCGTGGATGTTGAAATTGCACCTAACAAGCTCGTATAAAGCCTACAGGTTACAAGAGGAATATGTTAGAAATGTCTGCACATTCTATATAGATCTAGAAATCAATCCCAATAGAACACTTCAAAGAACCAAAGAATTAAAATTCTATTCAGCTTTACACAGTCATCAATATAACCTATAATGCCTACAAAGTCAGGGAATGTTTAAACACTAAAAGACACTGGGGATTTTACCTGTTCGTGGTCTTTAACTAGACCTTCTCCATGACCCTCCAAAGCCCTGTCAGCACTTGAGAGGGTGGCCTTGTGCAAGAAGTCTTTCACTTTTGCCTCCGATAATACATCCGGTCGCCACAGTAACTGATCTTCGTCTTCATAAACTAGGGATTGAATGAAAGCACTTATGAACAAACCACTGAATGTTGATTTTTTTGTTGTCGTCGTCATTGACAGTGGTTTTAAATTGAAGTTTAATTATGACATGTGATTACAGTGATTACTCATCCTTACTACAAATGTCTGTAGTTTTATGTAATATTCATTGAGATAACTGCACATTTTCACATCTTAGTCAAATGATGACCCTAAATGTGTTCAACCATCCAGGATTGACTGGTACCATTAATGTAAAGCTAACAACTTACCCTTCTCTTGTACACTGTAGCAGGTAAGAATAGGAATTTCAGCTTGGTACTGAGATCCAACCATGATTTCCTGTTTAAGCAAGTCAAAATATTTAATGAGCACTCAGTTGGAAGCAAGACATTCGTTGCAATAACGAGAAGAAAAAGAACAAAAAAAACACCTCAAAAAATTATATCAAACAAAACATTCAGCTCTCTCACCTTTCGAGAGTCCTCAGTGTTCAGACCATCCTCCTCACCTTCCGACTCTTTATCTCCATCATAAATAGTGTTGGCTGCAGAAGCAGAAATAATAACGTAAGATTAGAAATCACATCAGTACACCATTTCACACAATACTGCTACTTCGCTATATCAGAGCAAGGTTTTCCTTCTTGTGGCAACAACCAACCCCCTCAGAAACACTATTCCTCATAACCATGTTAAACTGTCGACTAAGTTCCCAGCTAAAAAAAAGGAGACATAACTTCAGCCAATGACTACATATCTGTCCTGCACGCACAAAGAAAACAGATCCACTCTCGATCGTCTTGATCTTGTGTCATTAGCTATTCTTACATGAAACCTAATGTTCCACCAATAATCCAGCTAATAGGTCAGTCAGAATATGATATGGTCCATGTAAACTCAGAATGGACTACTGATTGAACAAGGTGGCTAATACTGTAAATAACACATCAAATGAAAAAAACAATAGCCATGTAAATGCTTGTATTTGATTACATTCTTAATCGAAAACTTTGAGAACATCCGAGTCATAACAGACGTTTACAATATTCAGCGCGGCAAGAGACAGGAACTGTTCTGCAGAGAAGACAAAGTTTATTCTTCAAAGCAGGATGGATGGCCAAAGCTTGCAATAAAGCGCTGTTCAAACAAGCGCAGGAGCAAATGAACGCCACTGGGTTTGCACAAGCTACAGAGCTAATGAGAACGAGATGTGTCGCAGAATTGGGGATGTGACATCAAACTGTTGCCGTTCATTTAACAAGTTCACGTGAAGTACATTTCCCAGACTCCCCGCCGTAATATTAAAAGTTACTGAAAACTCAAGCATGCCAATTGAAAACCTGGCTAATGTACTACTGCTCATCTCCTTCCGATCGGACTCGTGTGCTGCCTGTTGTCATGGTACCGTGTTCAACATGTGGTACTCCATGGGTCTGATTACTTGTGTTCTGCATGTAAATGGAGATTTTAATCAGACTGTTGGGTAGAACGTTCATATAAACAACTCAGTCTTAAATATCAGAATTAATTCAATCAGATTGGCGAGGCACTTTGCATGTTAACATTGCTAACCTCAAACTCTCCTAGATCTTCCTAGATGTACAAACTCCCGTTGGTGCATTTCATCCAAGACCACAACCCTCATTGATAGGCAAACTCTCATGGCCAAACGAACAGCATTCGCATCCAAAAACAACTAAATAAGCATCCATAAATACTGCAATTTAATAGTCTTGGCCTCCAATTTTTTCCACCCAGGTTAACTGCACAGAGGACCACTGGAATCACACTGACTGTGTTAGTCATCTGTGTTGATAGTGTGTTGGCAAGGTGCCAGTTCCCTAAATGTCAGTGAACCCATCAAAATAATGCGTTTTCTCTGCCAACCAAAAAAAGCTCAATATTGGCCATAGGGAGCCCAATCCTAAAATCCTAAAAGCGCCTTTGTGAGAAGCTGCATTTTCCATCACCTGGCACAGCGAGAAAACAATCTGCAGAGTATTATCAGGTGTGTTCAGAGAGTCACAGGCTCTGGTGTGGTACTAAAGATCTGCTCAAATCCAAAATACAGCCCAGACAACACAGCCCACAACCAACCCCACCCAAACAGCAACCTGCTCAGTAATGGATCACTCTGAAAAAAACGCTCTCTCTTACGGGGGTGGATCAAAAACGTACATAAGTTTTAATATAAACCAGAGTGTGACTCATTTTTGACTCACCCTTGTAAGCGGACATGTCATAGCACCACTCAAGACAAACCAAACCTCTTTCACTACCCAATTCCTCATACCTACCCACAATCTACTAAACTCCACCCATCATCCCATGTACTTTTAATATTATATTAGAGCTAAATATTCAAAATGCCATACTGTACCCATCTACCTACACGCACAAGATTTAGCAAAATGTATGTTATTCTTTTTCTAAAATGCATCTTCCTATTCTGCTTTTTTTTAAAATGAAAGTGTCACGATGCAAAAATGTACTATTCTTATTTAATAATAACTTACAGCGAAGAGTTCTGGGGAAGAAATCAGTGGTTTCGTGCGACGTCACCGATGGTGTGAGATCATCTGCAGAAGACTGGGTTTCTTCATCGTCACCAGACAGCAGATCTTTAGCTATCTCCTCCTGAACAGTGAAAAAGGCAGGTTTTTTTTTTTTTTTATTGTATTTACAATAGGAAAAAAAAATTACAAGCAATAAACTGACTGATTTCTTCTCATATGCAGTTAAAATTGTGTCACCAAACATTATTCAGACAATCATGCAACTGATCGAAGCAAATCAGTAAAAGATAACAATATGGAACAATTAAACAAAACAACTCAAAAAGTACAGTACTGAATGGGTAACTTACTTTGTCTAGGGTCATGTCAGGCAAGTCATCAGTCAGTTCAACTGAGGAGCTGTCCGCACTCGAACCTCCAACCGTACTGACTGATGGTTCATAACGATACAATGCAAGCAACTCTTCCAAAGGCATGTTCCCCTCCTGTTCAATAACACTTTGGTTAATTGGACTCAGAACCCATACGGATGAGATGATCTGTGTCTATATTAAACAGACATGCACTACCTTCTCCAGATCTGCGATTTCTGAACTGACATTAGACTCTCCTTCCCGCATCTCTTCTTCCTCTAAAGTATGTTCATCATCATAGTCATGTACCAACATATCTGCTGTTGGATCAAAGTCGTGGTCTTCCGATGACAAAGAGCCAACTGCAAATGAGACGTAAAATTAAGAATCAACAAAAAACCTTGACGAGTTATGGAGTTAAGAGTGTAGAAACAATCTGTAAATGCTTTAGGGATTTTGGGTAAAGAATAATTTACCTGGGCTTGTACTTCCCAAGGAAGCCTGCAACATAAAAGGGAGGGGGAGATTTAAAGAAATGCAGAGAAACACAGCCAACAATGTAAATAAACGGAATATGCTCTACAAAGATACACAACTGAGAAGTCTCATCAGACCTCCAACCAAGAAACGACTATACGTGCAAGGAAGTTAGGCTACGTCTTATCACTAGACTTAAAAAACTAGCTTCCAAGTTCGAGAACACCGCTGTAAAGTCAAATAATCATTTATAAAGAATATTTCTTTGAATGGTCTTAAAGATATACTATATCATAAATACATCTACAACAACTAGCTAAATATCGCATCATTATTACAGTTAATATAAATTGTTTCCCGACCCGATGTCGTCACTTTCCCGAGGCAATCCAGCTAGCTAGCCATTACAGCTAGCCAACCTTCTACTAATGCATGCAGTTTACATTATATTATTACTACGTAAAACGCTCTTAAATGCAACTGTATGAGCACAAAAAATAACATAATCGAGATGTGTTCATGCAGTTAGCGCAAACGCATGCATATTTAGATAAAAATATATAATTGATGTAGCAACTACGGCTAACTGGAGCCAAAAACGGCTACACCATTCAAAAGATGAAACATCTCGGGCTGTTAGCTTAGCTAGCAACAGAACTACTCTGTTAAATGGCTGCATTTAGCTAGGGTAGCTAACTAGCTAACTAGCTAACAAACTGACGCCGAATACGGACGCCCGGCCTAAAACCCGACGATAGGAAACCCGATCAGCATTTAACCATCTTTTTCACATCGACTGCCATTATTCTGTACATAAAATTTGCATTTCTTGAACATAAGAAGTTTACCATAATAATCATATGCAAACTGTTCGATATAAAGGCAAACACTAAGAGAAATTAACATTAAATATGTGTAGCCTATCCCATCTTTTTTCAATCTTACCTCCGCCATATTGGTACCTTTCGGATACTAAACGGGCTTTACGATGGAACCCGGATTGACGAACTAAACCAATAGCAATAGAGTATCCTCGTACTCATCATTGATTGGCTACGCGAATTGAAACCCAGGGACACTTGGATAAGGATCTCCACCAAACACGGTCCACGGTTCACAATGCAGAGACCGGGTGTAGGATTCTCTCACGTCATAAATCGGACTATATACAGTTCGCCGGCGTTGATGTTCGATGTAACAGTTATATAAATAATAACATAATAAATTTTTTTTAGACAAAATCGTTTTGTTTAGCCACAATTATCGTCATAACATATCGTATAATATTTTAACGATTCATATATTGATATAACAATTGACTTCAGGTCTATCTGTTAAAATTACATTTCTTAATTAAGTCTGCTTTGTAGAAAGCGTGTGTGCAACATTTATTAGGGACCCGGGTTTAATCCAACGCTTCGGCAAACCTAAATAACTGTTATTTTAAAAATATTATCGTATTTCACATGCGTGGAATAACTTATTTTCCATCTGAAGTCACCTGAACCATTCAAACAGCATGATTTTAACCTTACGTAACCTACGCTGCAGCAGACGGTGGCGACATCGAGCCGCATAACAATTTTTTAAACTTCCAAGTTTAGACTTACACAAAGTTTAGGCTGTCACAGCACTTCCCAAATAACTAAAGACACTTTTCGTCTTGCGTTTCTTTTACCTTTTTATTACATTGTCTAAGTAGAATTACTAATATTCTATACGAATAAAATGATAGATTAAGTTAATACAATACATTATCTCTGTTTTATAAATACAACATTCTACAGAAAAATCACCATATATTTGGAAATTGTATATTACATAATATGAAATAATATACAATATAATTTATCTAGAATAAAAATGGCTCCTTCAACCAATGTAGAGAAAGACTAGAAAAAAGAAAAAGAAATACAGTATATACAGTACATACAGTAGTTATAATACTCTGATTAGCAAATTGACTGTGCTAATAATTAAAAATAGCCTGGAGGCATTTGTAATAAACTACTACCGTATTTGAAGATTTTTTTTATTATTATTATTATTATTATTATTATTATTATTATTTCAGCGTATCAGATTTACCTCCCGTTGGCTTCAGGACAAAACAGGCTGTACTACAGTCCTAATGACGTATAATAAGTGCACAGAGTGACGAGCGGTGACAGTGACGCAGTCGGGTTTTTTTTAAATCCGTCAGGTAAAACCTGTAACTTAAGTTTAAAAGTATATCGCTGACTGAAGAGCAAGCAAGCTTCGCAACTTTCAGTTCATACGGAGATAGGCTTTTTTGAGAGACACTTTAGTACTGACAATATGCATTCAACAAAATGATCGCAATGATAACTTTTTGGGGAGTATGAAACTAAATGTAGGGTATCTTAACGCTTGCTTTGCATGCATAAAAGTGACGCAGTATATTCCTTATTTCCTGGGGTCTTGCAGATTGACACGAGACAGTGATGGAGATTGAATCTATGGTAGCAAACACTGCGCTGATCAAAGCTAGAGAAGGTAAGTCGTTTCATTTGGATTAATCTTAGACAACTGCCAAAAATATAAAGAGGGAACATAAGCATACCTTAAATGCATGATAATCTTACAATGTTGCTCTCTATAGCGAATGTTACTTGTCTTAGCCAGTGTAAGTTTATTTTCAGTGTAAGAGTGGTGGTGCTTCGCCTTGAATCCTGCTGTCCTCTTTGGGAGATGCTTGATGATACACTTAAAGTTAATTAATTATGGAGCAGAATGGGCATTGGAAATCCAAACTCTGTAATGTAGCCTATTAAAGAAAATGCTGGAGAAGTACCAACCCCACCAAATGTGTACCACAGCTGTAAAGAAATTTTGCAATACAACAATACAACTTATACAACAATAAGTTCTTTAGCATTTTCATTCTGAGTGCTTTATATGTCAGCGGAACTCGAAAAAAGACCGAAAACAACTCATTCTACATTTTTTCTTTTAGTCCGTGCCCAATCAAAACACGTCATAAAACAGGTATGACTATGGCGTCCGTATAGTTCAGAAACAGGTTTGACGCCTTTACTTGAGTTTGCCGGTAGAGGCTATGTATCCTGAGAGCTAAAATTAGAAACCTGTCGGGTGAGTTGTAGAAATGGGATTGAGGAAATATTTTATCAAGCTGTCAAAAGAGAGCTAGCAGCGGGTATTTCATCATCGCACCTTGGATTTAAAGATTTAGAATAGCAACGTTTTGTTTCTCTCAGTTACTCTCTGACATAAGCATCATTATCTCCTTCAAATAAATAAGTTCACACACACATACACACACGCACACACATAATATATAT
>JAOXYF010000015.1:13862945-13877953 GCA_028565775.1 Sternarchorhynchus goeldii
TTCAGGAGTATTCCCTATGAGTAGGTTCTTTATACTGTTCATTGTATTCAGGAGTATTCCCTATGAGTAGGTTCTTTATACTGTTCATTGTATTCAGGAGTATTCCCTATGAGTAGGTTCTTTATACTGTTCATTGTATTCAGGAGTATTCCCTATGAGTAGGTTCTTTATACTGTTCATTGTATTCAGGAGTATTCCCTATGAGTAGGTTCTTTATACTGTTCATTGTATTCAGGAGTATTCCCTATGAGTAGGTTCTTTATACTGTTCATTGTATTCAGGAGTATTCCCTATGAGTAGGTTCTTTATACTGTTCATTGTATTCAGGAGTATTCCCTATGAGTATGTTCTCTACACTGTCCTTCTGTACGGCAAATATAGAAGTGCCCTTTAGCCCAAACACTGAGACAACAGAACAGAGAAGAAAATGTACAGATTTTATGTTTGCATACTTGCAAAGTAATTGCTTCCTTAATGACCAAAACAATACATTTGTTTGATACAGTTGACTTATGTATGTATTTTAATTCAAACTAACCTGCTCTTAAACTTTAAAAGCATGATGCTCTCAACAGGGAGTTTCTTGGTCAAGGTTGGATGAAAGTTGACAAAAATGAGAAGACTCCATATCTCATGAAGACAAGCCAGCATTTCAATGATGTAAGTGAGTATACTAAACTAAAGCCAGTTCATACACAAACAAAACCCACAACAACCATCCTTTAGCAAATGAAATCTGAATATCTCTCTCACTCCCACTATCCCTCTGTCCTTATTTCTCTTTCTCTCACTCCCTCTCTCCCTGTTCCTCTCTGTTCTTATCTCATGTCTTTCTCTCTCTCCCTCCCTATCTCTCTCTCTCTCTCTTTCTCTCTCCTTCTCTTTAGATGAGTAACCTTGTAGCATCTCAGATCATGACGCACGCAGACATTAGCTCCAGGGCCAGCTCGATTGAAAAATGGCTGGCTGTGGCAGATATCTGCCGCTGCCTCAACAACTACAACGGCGTGTTAGAGATCACCTCTGCGCTCAACCGCAGCGCCATCTACAGGCTGAAAAAGACGTGGGCCAAGGTCTGCAAGCAGGTGCGGGCACCAAGCTAAGCCGCGTTTCAGCCGTGTGCACATGTGCGCGTGTGCTCTGGTGGTGCTTCCCAAAACAGTCCAGCCATGCCCAGGTCATATTGGGTCACAGACTTGAAACGAATTAATTTTTATAAAACGTTTAAAATGTTCCCTGTTAGACCAAAGCCCTCATGGACAGGCTGCAGAAGATTGTGTCATCTGAAGGGAGATTTAAAAACTTAAGGGAAACCCTTAAAAAGTAAGCTTGTGTTTTTTGTAATAGTTATTATTCTATTCATAGAGCTGTTTAATTCTATAAATGCTATAAATATACATTTTATATTTGTGATTTCATTCACCCACAGCTGCAATCCTCCATGTGTACCATATCTGGGAATGTACCTAACAGACTTGGCATTTATTGAAGAAGGAACTCCCAACTTCACCGAAGAGGGCTTGGTCAACTTCTCCAAAATGAGAATGGTAGTGTTTAACCCTTCATTCATGTTGTTCCATACCTAGACAGTGGAAACACACCCACTCCAAGGTCGAAACCTTGTGTTTTTTTGTTCTTATGTTTGCCCCACAGATTTCTCACATCATACGAGAGATACGGCAGTTCCAGCAAACCCCCTACAGGATAGAACATCAACCCAAGGTACCCAAGTTTACTGATTTTCCTTGGAGGTGTTTGAAGTTAAATCACTGATCCCTCATACTCACAAAGAAAGCTGGGACTTATAATCACTCAGTAAAACATCCCATTCAGCTACTGAACTATCCTGACTTGGAATATTGCTTGTTAAGTTGGGTTATGGTAAACACTATGAACCTAAGATAAGACTGTGGTCTTGTCATGAGATTAGATAACTAAGATAACATCTGGGTCTTCTCAAAACTAAGGTTCAGACGGCTCTTTGGAAATTAATGGTCGCTCTCCTTTCCTCCCAGATCACTCAGTTCCTACTAGACAAAACCCTTGTAATGGATGAGGACACTTTGTACGAGCTGTCTTTAAAGATTGAACCAAGACTTCCCCCTTCCAACTGATGGCTGGTGCTTGAGTTCTTCAGTTTCCAAATATGAAGAATTCAATGGTCATGGTAAGGTTGAGAGACTTGGTTATCATTCCAGTCTTTGGAGTAAAGTAGCTAGAGCCCAGTATAGGAGTGGTTTTACACATGGCTTCAGGGACGTCATTAAAACAGTTTTAATGACTGCTTGGTTAAAAGGTACAGTTTATATAAATTAAAGTATTGCATACAGATATAACTATGTAAGATTCTTCTTATGATTACAATTACATAGAATTGGATACATGATTAATAGTACAGTACTCAGGACATAGTGTGCCTTTATTTGAATACATAATATTTGTTTGCAAGAAGATTGATCACTTCATAGTGATAGACAAGTTTAGGATGTTATGAACATCAAAATGGGATATTACAAGAATATTAATAAACAGCAACGGCTCTGTTAAATGAGGTGAGACCAGCCTTTACAAAGAGTCTTACATTTACATATTACTGACAATCCATCTGTCACGTAAATATGCTACATTCTAGAGTGTGTTGAAACAGAAGACCTTGCTTTTACACCTTGCTAAGTACCTTTATCATCTACGAATATAAGTTAATTCATTCTTGTGATTATACCATACATTAAATGTTAAACGAATATGCTGTTTTTATGGCAATCATCTGTTTACTGAGTACCAAGTACCAACACTGAATTTTTTCCATTATGCAAAATCATTTGTGTCCAAGATATATCCCATAATTTGGTTCATGGTGTCTTAAAGGCGTGTTTATGTAAACTCATTCAAAAATATAAAATCATAAGTATTTTTTTCATTTGCTATTACAAAAGCTCTTCCTAGTTATTAAAGCTGTAGCATACATACGTTTGTCCAAGTGCTCATGGAAATGTCTGATTGGTTTTACTTACACCTGACTGAACAAAGGAAGCCTAACATGCCTGGAGCAATCCTTTAGTCCAGGAAGATGCTTCACACACTCCAAACACCGGCCTACATGTTTTATTTCTCATACATATTCACAAAGGTGTACTACTAATGATCAATTTGCAGTGTGGACATTGAGCGTGAAATAAAAAAGTGTCTTCTTGTTATTTGTTTTCTGCTTTTTTAATGAGATTAACAAACATTAAGATAAAAACCACCTCAGAGATTTGAGAACAATGTGGTATATGATTTCTGTAAAGAGAATTTTATTTCAGCAAATTAGCATTTTTACATTTTATGTACAAACATATTATGATGAAATATTTTGTGATTTTTAAAAATATTCCACCTGAATTAACTGTGATAAAAGGAATTTGTGACTCTAAAAAAGCAAGCAGACAGATGCAGAATCACTAGGTCATTCCTCCCTGGAATGATATGTTCATATTTATTCAGAACGGCATGTCATCAGTTTTGTCTTGGATCTTTGGCCAGTAGTTCCCTGGCTGATGTCTTCTGAGAAGTTAGAAATTCCAATTCAGCAATTTATTGAGGGACAGCTATACAAGACAAATCAGAAACAGAAGAGAGACAGGGTAAGGATTTCCCATTGGGTGGCTGAGGCTGAAGATCAACACTTAGGTAAATGGCATGGGTTATGACCTGCCATTTATTTTGAAGATGATTGGCCATCAGATCAGGATCTAAACCAGTAGGAAAGCTGGAACACTCACAGACCACAGTACAACTTCTGGGGGACCACTAGAGCCAGAATAAACCAAGCACATATCCAGGGCTACACTTCTCTTTCACACTTTCACTCACTGTTACCCCTTCTGATCTAACATTAAGATTATATAATTTACTATGTTCCGTGTATATTCATATTCTTTATTGTAACTTTTGATAGCTTAACTTAGTAAGATATGTAAGATGTTGCTAGTTGCTAGTTAAAATGAAAAGTCAAATGTAGTTGGCATGTCACATTGAACATTTCAGACATATATGACCAATAGTGAATGAAGCATATGCCAAAGTTGATTGCTGGGCAAGTTTGCGCTCTTGGACCAGGTCAGGCATCATGCCTCCAACTTGGATCAGACCAGACAGCTTTCCTCCATCTTGGATCAGAGCAGGAATCATGCCTCCATCTTGGATCAGGTCAGGCGTCATGCCTCCATCTTGGATCAGGTCAGGTGTCATGCCTCCATCTTGGTCAGGCATGATCCCTCAGCTTAGGCTGTCTGCCAGCTCAGTCATGTGTTCCTGGATAACTACAGTATATCAGCATGATATAAGTCCGGAGTGAAGAAGAGACACAATGCAAGACTTTAGCGCCATTTTCACAGAGGCCTTTTTTCTCACATCTTTAGCTGAGGTGTACTTGACATAGATCCAGAAACACACTTCCAGTGTGACACACTTCCTTTCACCAAGACACACACAGCCAGCCTGGTTCTGGCCAGTTTGAAAATGGGAACCATAGCAGCTGGCTATGTGCTGACTGATAAGGTCACCATCTTGGAAGCAGAAACTTCATGATACACACACATTGTACACTGTTGAATGAAAAATCTATCCGTTATATCCTCAGTATATTCTGTTATATGTTGCATATCTACTAGATTTTGTTTAATGTAGCATTTCTTGATACAGATTACCAAGAATCATTCAACAAATGTTAAGCAATCTGGACACAGTGAATGTTTATTGAACATTTAAAAAAATATTTGTTCCTAAATGGAGCATATGGGGAAGATTCCTGGAATGTTCAGCTGGTGCCATAGTAGAATATTCTACCCCACTGCAGAGCCATTTGAATCCAAATTATGTAAATGCATCAATTATTGTCTAATGGGTTCTCTTGAGCCCTCATGCATCACAGTGGACACAAGCCTCAACTGTTGTCAGATCAGCAAAGGTTATCCATTTGACCTTGTGTGTCCTGACAGTGCTGACTTCCCTGACTTTCAGCACCTGCAAACACAGGCTGTGTGGCTGTGTGAGAAAATAAAAACCCTGATCCACATAGTGCTGCCTGTGGTGTCCAGGTGAGAGTATGTCCAGGTGGGCGTATGCTTGTCCAGCAAGTACATGCTTTTGGACTGATCCTGAGTTGGGGGGGGGCGGTCATTTAGGACAGGTGAGGTGTGAATGTTCAGTCTGGAGAAGTGAAGGACTGTGTATGCTGGTGGCTGTGGTAGTTCAGAGGTGTTAGGCTACATGGCCATTGCAGACAGAGTAGAAGATGATGGGGCATGAGGAGAGCCACCATCAAACTATATAAAAAACTGGTTTAACTCAACCGGTGCACTCATCTGATGTTCTGGGGCTGCACTGGTTGAAGCTACTAATTAACGACTTTCAGGCCTCTCATCTCATCTCATCTCATTTCAT
Source organism: Sternarchorhynchus goeldii (assembly GCA_028565775.1). Lineage (NCBI taxonomy): Eukaryota > Metazoa > Chordata > Actinopteri > Gymnotiformes > Apteronotidae > Sternarchorhynchus > Sternarchorhynchus goeldii. The sequence goes on from JAOXYF010000015.1 coordinate 13,868,373, forward strand.
CCCTCTGCTCCAATTTGGTTTCCTCTACCGCCTATAAAGGGTTTATGGTAGTAATACTGGTTTAAAGCTCTGAAGGGTTTATGGTAGTAACACTGGTGTAAAGCTCCTAAGACACTTACACAAGGGTCATGTGCATCACTCCTGTTGTGATAACCCTAACCCGAACCCTGTGGCTATGTAGCCACAAAACATTAAATGAAGTGCTTCTGTCCTAATAGACCACAAAGACCACAGCCATCTTTACAGCCTCTCTTCTTTCCATGATGGTGTGGCTTACCTCAGCTCTAGATTGGAGTTGTTTGGCAGCCTTATCCCTGCTGCCTAATTTGTCTCTTTTGAGCAGCTTAATGACGTGTGTATAATAATGCTAATTTAGGTCCTGTACTTAAGAAACAAGTAGATTAGGACCAGATCTATGTTACTAGTGTGTGTCCACAATAATGTTTGTATGTACAGTATATCTATGTATTAAGTACTGTATGAGAAGCGCACTTTGGCTATCAGAAGCGTACTTTGGCTAATGGCTAAAGAGAGCTCTAATTTAGAACATGTATTTCTAGAGTAGGTCATCACGAATGGTTTTGCACCATCTTTGGCCCACAAAGTTTTTTTCTAATATAAACTGGTCCCTCCTTCTGTAAATTCAGAAGCACTTCGCTTGAACATCTGATTAAGGACCTCTATCCGACATGTCCTGTTTCTTTGGAAACCTTGTGTACTTCACTATATATTTTTAAATATGTACTGCCTGCATGCTTTGTACAGGGAGTATAATAAGGAGTACAGTATAGTGCTAAAAGAGTTCCAGAGAAATTAAAGGTATTGCTCATGAAGAAGCCCAACAAAGAACAGGCACCAACCACATGCAGATCAATATCCCTGACACATTATTATTATTATTTTATTATTGTTTTTATTGTTGCTGTTGTTTTATACATACATTTATATTAAGCACCCTTCACACACCCAAAAGTAGGCTGAATGGGAATAATGAGATTAAGGCATTTAGATGGTGCTCCCTGTCATGAGATCTACACAAGCTGGCCAAGAGTAGACCTGGAAGCTGCTGGTGTGAAGACCAGGAAAGTCCTCACAATGCACAGAACCCAAGGTCCAACACCCTGTACACCAGCTGGAAAGAGGACTGAAGAGGCCTATAAAGTGTAAAATCCACTTTCCCAGATGAGACACAAAAGATCTGTGAATCCATCCAAATAATGGCTGAATGGGTGAGCTGTTTATAATGACAATGACCAAGGAAGTAGAGGAGATCCCATGGCAGGATAAGCTCCTCCATGGAGTTACTGGACTGACAGATTATGACACTGAAAGCAGTCCTTGAGAATACAGATCACCTAGTACCAATAGATCAACTAGTAGCAAGATGCTGATGGAACAACATACAGTGAGAGACATGTGACCAAGTGGCAGAGATCATAGCAAGAATCATATTTAAGGCATCTGAGCTGGTTACCAAATGGGAGGAGCTACATCAGAGATTTCCAAACAAACAAACAGAAAATGGTGAACCAACAAATGATAGAAAAAATGCAGAGAGCAGCAGAGGTAATAGATGTTTAAATCTCAACTTCTTGAGATATCAAAGGAAAGGAAATGTCTCCGGATGTGTCTAGATTTACTAGAATAAAAGTTATGATTAACTCACGTCTCCGGATGTGTCTAGATTGAGGTGTATGCAGTTGTTGTGGTATAGTTGTTGTATGTGTGATATAGCATGTGTCTGGCTTGGACTAGAACACTTTAAATTCTACTTTCATTTTTCATTTTTGTAAAGCCTAACTGAAATGTACCCTAATATAAATGATAGTTGTGCCAGATGCGATAACTCTTCAAAGCCATATGTTCCTTACCTGCCCATGGTTACACAGTTTCTACTTTGATTTATTTTTGACCATTTCTAAAATCCTCAAGATTAAAACTGATGTCTGTCCTGCTGCGTTGATATTTGGGACCTCAGTGAACTAAGTTCTACCCTGTGCAGCTAGATGTACTAGCCTTCACATCACTAATATCTACATACCCTATGTGGCTTCTCTAGAAGTCAGCTAAACCACCAACAGTCTTTCAATTCAGAGGTAACATTGGCAACTTTTCCACTAGATGGCAGTGTTTTTCTCCGTTTTAAATTTCTAAAACGCCTTCCATAACTAACCTTCTCTTGTTAAATTGGTCAGTTTTCTTGTTCGATACCCTCCTCCCCATTTTTGTGAAAAGTACAGATTTAGGGGATTTTATATGTTTATAAAACAAACATTTCTGCAGCAATTTCTTTGCCATCAGTGTTTGCCAGAAAGTATCAGTGACACTACAAAACTGAGATGAGGTTTTGTGGCCACATAACACAAAGAGCCCCGTGCAACCCTACTAACACTGCCCATCCTGAACAAACAGCCAGTCCAACAGTGAAGTATGGTGCTGACAGGATCACACTGGAGATCGAGCATGCTAAAACAAAAAATAGCATGAAAAATACTGGGAGATGCTGAAAAACAACCTGCTTTAGTCTGTTAAAAACTACAGTTTGAGAGAAACCGGTTTTTAAAAATCTACTAACAAATGAATGAAAATCTGTGTAGGTGTCAATCAAGATGACTTTTAAGGGGGTTGAATACTTTTGATATAAATTCATATTAATAAAGCAACAGTAGGTAGTAGTCTATACTCTAAATGTGATCAGTGGTGATAGTCATTTCTAATAGGGAGTCAGCATGCCCCCTAATGGCCAAAATGCTTAAAAAAACCTAATGTTTTAAAGCTTTAAGGCTTAAAAGGAAGGCCTAAGTTTAAAAATACTCTGGCTGTAAAACTCACTATGAAATAACCCATAAGAAGCTTGGCCTAGCTGTGGAGGAACGACAATCTGTTTAACAAATGACTGGTAAGAGTTTAGAATAGTGCCCACAAATGCATGCAAGTCTGGGTTTAGACACACTCAAATCAATCTGCATTTGCAATATCAAATGAACATTGTTTTCTAATCCTGTTCATTGTTCTCCAATGAGATTTTTGCTCCTCTTTACTCCAAACAATTTTACCCATTTGTAGTAATTAGCAAAAAGGCTGGTAATCTTGTTTATATACACCAAGATGTCCCCTTTGATTACTACGTCAATGTTTCTCACTTTACGATCAGATGTTATTGTATTGAGCTTAAAGTAAGGTCATAAATCATGGCAAATTTTAACTGGGGTTTGTTAACCTGCTTACAAGAACACACTGAGGAAATATCAATACTCATTAGATACAGATGAACGCAAGTTAAAAAAAATAAAATAAAAAAAAGAAAATATTTCCTGCTGTTCCCCGTATCCAACTAGGTTCTTCTAGGTGAAATTAACACAAGCTAAACAATTTTAACTGCATAACCTTCAGTCAAAACATAATATTACTAATTAGTAGCTTTACAGGTCAGCATTACTTGAAAATTTGGAGTTGTACCTTGTTTTCTGGGCATTCATAAGGAACCAATTTCAGTCTCATGACCAATCAAGAGATCCGAGTTGAACTGGTTTCCCTGCTAAATATTCCCCAAGCTAACTAGTCAACCAGTTAACAAGACAGAAAAAAGGTCAAAAGATAAACTACTCTCAGCACTTTTGCTTACAGGAAAAAAAACTCTAGAACATCATACCAGCATAAAAGGATCAGTGAGTCAGACACAGATGTTTGGGTTTTCTTCTCCTTTTTTATAACATCATAAACATTATATTGGTAACAGTGACTTAGCTGCAGTTTTGAATATTGGATGAGTTGGATGAGAGACAGATTATGAACAGAACACCTTTCACAGAATACAGTGCAATCTAAGCAAAAACAATAAAAGATAAAAGAAACTCCTGGCACACACCTTTAGAAACTCAATGCAGTAAATGTTGCCTAGCATTCAGTTATTGGATTTTTGCTCTTAACAAAGATGTGTGTGGAAGGGAAAGACAGTGAAAGGACGCATCATAATATAATCAAGTTCACCGTAGTAATCTGCTCCAAACAGTCGAGATTCGTTGCACAGTGGTCCGTGTGACCAGTACACATCTCTGTGCAAATTAAGAAGAAATTAAAAGGAACAGCATTTACCCACCCCCACCGCCCATGTCATTTTGTCATTCTTTGCCGTTTACGCTTGTATTTGGATCACATTTTCTTTACACTCTATAGAAAAATCAGCCATCCAGTTGGCACCCAGAGGGCAGAAGACCGATTCAGAAAAGTCCTGCAGCAAGTTTGAAACGCTTTCAGGACGCTCTGCTCCAAGCTCTGAAAGGATGCTGCGGGGTTGAGAGTGCGGGTGGGCAGGACGGTACAGGTAGAGGTTTGTCGATTCAGAGGGGTGGGCAAAGTAGAGGGTGGGAGTCGCACTTGCATTATTAGTCCACTGGTCGCTTTTCACCGTGTTTCTTTGTAAACTCTTCTGCATTCTTAAAGAATTTTTTACGGTCTTTTGAATATTCCTCTGCTAAATCAGCTCTCAGCGGGTGCTCTGGTTGAGGGTCATTGACAAGGGCGATGAGAGACTGGATTACTAATTTAGAAAGGGGGGGGGGACAAAACATTGTTGAATGAAAACGAGTCCAACACTTACATACATAACGTCATCCATAAGAGCCCAACACAGTATCATTTGTAAATCATGCACCCTAGATGTCAGGACGAGTGCCCAGATACTGTACCTTGGTCAGTTTTAGTTGCTGGTTTCCAGTTTTCAGCACTTATAACTGGCAGGCAGACCTGACCTTTCTCATCAATGTTTGGGTGGTAGATCTTTGTTTTGAAAGTTATCTTAGGAGGCTTAAATGGGTATTCAGCAGGGAATATGATCTCAATCCGGAATGCGCCTTTATCATATGGGGGATTGTCCTGAAAGAAACAAGCAAGAACTCATTTTAAACCATTTGGTTTTTGCTCCTCACAAAAATCTGTGTGATGCCTTACTCTGGAATCACACACACAATTCTTTTTTTTTTTTTTTATCTAGCAGCTAAGAAATACTGACCACTGTAAAGAGTTTGACCACCTGGATGGCCAGAAGCAAGCTCCATTGAAGCCCTACCATCAATCACCCACAAGAAACACACAACCAGCTGCAATCCCACTGGATAGAGTGTGGCACAATTTGGATTCAATCTGAACAGCAGCAAGCATGTTTCGCTACAAGGCCGACTGTTAATAGTAAACAATTACAAAAGCTTTTGTGACCTTGTGAGGGGCAGTTGGCAGACCAGCATTTCATACTGAAACAAGTGGTTACACAACAAAAACTCTCCAAGACCACACCCTTTAAAACATACCTGAAAAATTCACCTGGCTCTGTTATTAAAACGGGTATAATGTTGGTTCAGCCTTTTGTGGCTGAGACTTCAAACAGGTATTTAGGTCAGTGTGAGTCTTCAGTAGAAAATGAAGATTCCAACAAGAATGTTTACAACTCCAAATACAGACAAGCTGGACTGCAAGTACATTCCATATTCATTTTACTGAGGCTTGTCAGGATCTGGGTGTTGCCTTTAGTTTTCTACTTATTTGCAAATGAGGTTGAGACTGCAACCCAGCGTGTCTAATGTTCTCTGTATAAGGTTTGTGGCATTGTTCACAAATGTTTAAAGACTCCAGGGGCACAGAAATGTGAAAAACAATTTACTATAAATCAAATACCCATTTACTCTTTTTTCCAAAAACATTTTCATCATTGTAAGCCCAATGACTTTCCATACAAAGTCATTAATAAAATGTTTCTTTAACGTACTAATAAAGCTGATGACAGAAATGCAGTTGATGATACTTACAGGGACAATAAGTCCTTGCCAAGTCAAAATGTTTGACTCATCAACTTGAATATTACGGAAATTTTTCATTCCAGACTTGCGAATTTCATCAAGTTCCTGTAGAACAAAGTGTATACTTTTGAGATACAATTCAAAATATTCTGACAAAACTTATACTTAACCAGATAACATAGCTTTTCTATAAGTTTATAACCATACTGGCTGACAAAGAAAGAGCCCAGTCAATCAAACTACAAATGAGCTCTGGTCTAAATTTGTGCTCTAAGCAATATGTAATAGCTTTAAACAATAAGACCACATCTCAATGGACAGGTCTTTCCATTACTAGAAACCGAAATCGAATCATAAACGATAACAAAACTAACCAGGCACAGTTTCGTTCTGCAAAATCGCAAGCGTCTAAAGTAACATATAGGTCACGAGACCCACGGTTTGCAAAGCCTTGGAGTGTCTGGAAAACATCTATGTGTCATACTTAAGCTATCACTTACTTAACTATGACAATTGGAATTAATAAGAAATAAACATTACGTTTATATTAAGCCAGACATTCCAGTAATCGACAAAGCACCTGACATTCACAACTTTTTATATTTCCCTAAACTGCAACGCAAAGGTCGTCTGCCGACGTTATCTATGCTAGCTAAATTACTTCCTGTTTCTGTTTAACACATTTGTAGACCAACTACCGAGAAATTGACGTAAATCAACTGTATAACGTTATTAAAGTTGCAAGGTGGATAAGCTAATAATTTATTTGGTTCGGTCAGCAAAGCATTAACCGACAGCCAAACAACGTTGTCGATGTTCTAGTTCTAAACAATCACTTGCAATAACTACTAGTCCGCTAGGTTAGCCAGTGGTAGCTAGCTAGCTAACTTGCTTTTAGGCCATCTGAGTCATTAGCTAGCCAGCTAGCTAGCCAAGTTATATCACTTTGCTAATCTAACAGTTTTTTCCCTCAAACTAATTAGCTAGCTAGTGAACTAGCCAGCTGTGGCAGATGATATTAGCTGACTGACCTGTTTCGTTTAGCAAGAATAAAAAGTAAATTCGAAATAGATAATAATGAAAACATTTTTCGTGTATATGTGATTGTTTTACACGAGTCCTTCGCTAGAAATAGGAATTTTGGAATAGGAGTCGTCGGTTCTCGTTAGCTAAACGGAAAGCTAATATGGTAACTATCCAGATTGCTAGCTAGCTAGCTAGCTGCGATGAAGTTAGGCTAGGTTGTTAGCTTTTCTATTCTCTAATTTCTCAGACGCACGATTAAGGAAAAAAAACATGTTGTTTTACATTCTCAGTGTGTTGTATTTAACTGAACAGGCGTAACACATAAGTTTTCGTATCTGACGTCAACATTTTTTTGATTGATCAGGATATTTACCTTATGAAGCCTCCTGCTTGCCGCCATCTTGAATTTGCTGCTTAATTACCCACAATTCACTTCGATTTATAACAGCGTTCCACAGCGAAGGCACCAGAGACCTTTATAGAGATGATAACAATGATTCTGGAAAACCCCCTTAACACACAAACGCATTGACAGGCTTAGTAGGCAGTTGTGTCGTCATATCTTAAGATGTGTTTAAGGCAGAAAAGAATAAAAACAACAATAATTTATGGAGCAGCAAGTTATATAACCTGAACAAATCAAATGCAGTTTTAGTCTGTAACCATAATGCTACGTACTCCTCATATATAAAATAATAGGTGTTTGATGGAAAAGTTACAGCACAGAGTTCGACTTTTGGTTATTTGCCATCTATACGGATGTCTTGGCTTATGCTATGCATTTGTCTTACTGACAGAACTGTTAGGAAACGTCTAAGTGCTATAACTAGTAAATGCCTTACATCTCTGCATTGTGTTAAAACTGAAATGAAATACGCCTATTAAAATCTCTTCCTAACCCACATTTTGAGAACAGATATCTTAAATTCTACCTAAACACTTCCCTTTACTTTCCTTTTCATATTTTGCTATTTAAAAGTAAGCAATATTTGTAAAAAATAATTTGTCTGTTGGTTCACTGAATAGAAAATTCCAGCTTCAAACAGAATATTTTGTCACTTAGGTGAACAATCAAGCTTATTAAATTTGTGATTAGCAGTTATACAACCCCTTTTACTATGTCAACATATAATCACATATCACAGTGTTATGCAAATATCATTTTAAGCCATTTAAGCCACCACTCAAGCCATCTACCTTTCAGTTCTGTATTTACAGCATCCTCCATTGGTGTTTCTGGAAACCTCTTGTAGGACCTAAAGGAGGACCTTGAGCAATATTAATGTTAAAGTTTTTTAATTAAAATGGTGGAGGTTAGAAGAGGTTTATAACTAGAGACAGTTTTTAGTAATGTCAGTATATGTGTAAATGATCTGTATAGATTTGCAGTCAATAAATAAGAGTCTTAGATACATAGTTACAACAATAACTGTCATAAAACCTCTCTGTGGAATGAGAGGTGTTTAAAGTTAGCCAATTATGGTTATGTACAGCAGGAGATGGGAATGTTATACTGCAGTTATAACAGTTATTTTCACCATGGTTCAGTATACAGTAAAACTGTAATGACTTCATGCACACTAGAACCTATAGATAACCTTTCCTTGCCACCGACGTCCTTGGCTTGCTCACTGGGGGTTTGGACTTGGACACTTCTAAAATTGCTTTGACACAGGGACTGTTGTAAAAGGCGCTATATAAATAAACCTGTTTTGATTTGATACTACTTATCAATTAATGAGTATAACAGTCATCAAATAAGAACAGTAATATAGTAAAACCAGTATCTTACACTAAACTAATCCTCCTTCTGAAGATTTGCCTTCCTACAGGTTTATCGCACAACCCGAACATAACACTACTCATTCATCCAATCCAGCACTTATGTGGAGGAGAAAATAAATAAATCGATTGCGGCGATTAGTTTTTCAGCTAAACGCTACCGGAAGAAGGATCTCCAGAAGGAAGTCTGATAACCGCTATTCTAAATCAACATCAGTGTCTTTCATCTGCTGGTGGCATTAATCCAGTCATTGTATTAATAAAATCAGAGTGACTGACAGATCGACACGAAAACATGAAAGTATTAAAACGCTGCTATCTAACAATCATTAGCTGGGCGGAGCTGATCTATTGCTAACAGCTATGCAAAACAAGGGCTACTTTTTGTCAATGAGAAAGTGTAAAGTAGAAAGTTAAACAATTAACGAAATATGACTGTTTAATTGCGCCCTCTAGGTGGCACAATAACTCAGAGTTTAAAGTCTGCCCTCTGATAACACCATTACAGAGCCATTTAGGCATTTCAGAACGGCACGGTCACATATCACGCACTGATTCGCCCTAAACCTCTTATTTTCCATTCTAAACCATAGAATGTACATTTGAACACCTGGGAGTGTTATAATTAATAACTGGTATATTATTTTTAGTTTGCATTATATTTATACAGGCCTATATCAGGATATTCACGAAATAGTAGTAGTGGTGATAGTAGTAGTGGTAGTAGTAGTGGTAGTAGTAGTGGTAATATTGGTGATAGTAGTAGTGGTAATATTGGTGATAGTAGTAGTGGTAGTAGTGGTAGTAGTGGTGATAGTAGTAGTGGTAGTAGTGGTGATAGTAGTAGTGGTAATATTGGTGATAGTAGTAGTGGTAGTAGTGGTGATAGTAGTAGTGGTAATATTGGTGATAGTAGTAGTGGTAATATTGGTGATAGTAGTAGTGGTAGTAGTGGAAGTAGTGGTGATAGTAGTAGTGGTA
>JAOXYF010000015.1:13883337-13893842 GCA_028565775.1 Sternarchorhynchus goeldii
GGGGGGTGTCGTCCATGTTTTGTGGTGCAGGAGGTTATGGGTTCAGTGCTTGATTTGATGGCGAGGTTTGGCCAAACACATGTGGTTTTACTGTTATCTGTACAATCCTTAAACTTTACTCCCTCTCTCAGGCCAAAAGCTCAAGAGTTGGTATCACTCTGGACTGGTTTTCATGTCACAGGCACACTAATTGAAACTCTCCTAAAGAAGCTGTTTCAGAAATGTTTTTCTGCTGAATAATATAGTTTAACTAATATTACTTAAACTTGTAGGAAGGCCCTAATGCTTGAGGTTTGGAATCTCCAGACTTTAGTGGTTTTTATAGGTTTGATGAATACAGTGATGCAGTGTTTGAATGTAACTTACCTTGTTGGTTTTGGAGTTTGTTTTTAAAGGGCTTGTTAAAGTCCAGACATTTTTAAAACTCCAGTGTTTTTCTAAGATATTTTATGCACTTTTTTGGTTATTGTTTGTCATGGATTCTAATTACCTCCCATCTGCGGGTAATTAGTCCGATACCTAGTCTGATACTGATACTTGACATCACGTCCTTGGATCATCGTGTGAAATATAAATAAAATGTTTAACATCTTTAAATACATCTTTATTTGATGGAGAGTATTCCTGTCACATTGCCCACTCTAGTCTTCAAGATGGTCCTGGGAAAGAAAGATTTGAAAATGACATCATTACCCAACATGGGCCCAGAAAGTCCCAGCCAAGTTATAAGATTATATGCGTTCTGTTTCTTATCATACCGTTAGATGGAAACACCAAATGACATAAGTGTTGGTGAATATTGTGTTGTTCTATTACTGGTATATTAGAGCTTCCAAAAGCAGTCTGACTGTACCCTGCGGAAACAAGGGGGAAGTCATTTTTGCACTCTATTAATTTAGAAGCACACACTTCACCAAAAGGAGGACATTATTTTTAAACATTGTAAAAATGTGTGCATGCACACGTGTTAGGGGGTGGAGGGTATCCCTTTAAAAAGCTGTAAGCAAATGACTTGCTTCATGAGATGGGTGGGACTACTGTTTCAATACAGTTGGTGTCTTGTTTGTTTGTTTGGGTGTACCCACAATGAACCAGCCTGACGCCCTGAACGAGCTGCTCTCTGGTGCGTGTATGTCAAGCAGACTTGAATGGTTCAGCTGATTAAAAGCACAGTGTAGTACATACAAATGAGGCTGGCTGGTTAATGATAAAGAGGATCTACTTGTCAAGCTTGTGTCCACTTCCAGCCGCCGCCACCCCCCCCCCCACCCCAGCACCCTTCCGCTATGTCTCTCAGGGTTCTGTGGGTGTTTCTGCTGGCTACAGACGAATCCTAATTGGAATATGAAATTACCTGCTCTGTTTTATACATATTAGGAAGGTTTCCCACAACGTGATTAATTCGAAATCTAGAAGAAGAAGAAAAAACTAGATTAAAAAAGCATTTCAGATTTGAATCATCGTGAACAATACAATTGGGACTCCTGCAAACCATCCCTTAGCATTATACAAACTTCAGTATTGGGTGGAAGCTTAAATAAGCTGTAGATTCACTCAGCCTGAGCCCTGTAGTATCCCTGGTGTTGAATTTTGTTTAGTGTAGAAAAGTCTTGTTATCCATTGGTGGGGTAATGCTGTGTGTTTTGGGTATTTTGTAAAGATTTCACAACCAATAATGACACTCCTGCTGAATGACAAAACCTTTATCTCGAGCATTGCAAGGATTCTGTTGCAAGCCAGAGCACGCTTACCCCGGTGGACAGGCTGCTGGGTTACCTGTTCCCACCACACCCTAGCTGATCCCTCTGGCTCGAATTTCACGTTGTCCTTCGTGCAAGCCAGCCAGAACCATCCGCTGGGCCCTCTCCCCAACCCCCCCCCCATGCTTGCAACAAAGAGGCTGACCCTGGAGGCTTGTGTTCGTGGCTGGTGGTAAGAGATGCTAAGAAAGCTCAGGGAGAGAAAAAAAAATGTTGCACGTTACTGTTCCAGCCCTTCTCTTTCAGCCTGTGCTGTGTTTGGACTCGTGTGTCTTCAAGCCTTTAAGACCACAATGCCACTTTTAATGGGAAAAGGGAGTCAGTAAGAGGCAGTCAGCCCCTGGTTCTCCACTCTTAGCGAAGGGCAAGAGGTAGATGGATTTTACTCAGTGCAGGTTTCTGTTTGGGAATTTAGGTAAAGGTCATGGAATTTTTATCGGTGCTGTTATAGGGGCCTTGCCTGAATTTAACAAAAAATGAAAAGAATAAACATGGAATTTGACATTGATTTTAGTCAAAATGCTCAGTGCGAACTGAAGTGTTTTATACAGCTGATCATTTATATATCTTTGAATGAACTGCATGCTGAGTTGCGAACCCAGATCTCCTTCCCTGATCTTTCTTTCTGTCCTTTTAGGTTCGTAGGTGCAGAAACAGAAGTCGGAAATGGAATTGCCAAATCATGCCAAACAATTGCTGCTGCAGCTGAACCAACAAAGAGCCAAAGGTTACCTGTGTGATGTGATTATAGTCGTAGAGAATGCCCTCTTCCGGGCACACAAGAACATCCTGGCCGCCAGCAGCATCTACTTCAAGTCCCTCATCCTTCACGACAACTTAATTAACCTCGACACAGATATGGTCAACCCGTCAGTTTTCCGTCAGGTGCTAGATTTTATTTACACTGGCAAGCTTCTGTCCTCAGATCAGGTCAGCGACCACAATTTTAACGCCCTCCTAACAGCAGCAAGCTACCTCCAACTCCACGACCTAGCTGCTCTCTGCAGGAAAAAACTGAAACGCAACGGCAGATCTCTCCACAACAAACCCACAACCCCTACTAATGGAAGAACATCGCGGAACCAAAGGTTGTCCTCCACACCGGTCCCCCCAAGCCAAATTTCAGGGTTTAAAGATGATGAAAAAACAAAGAGACACGAGGAGCTACTCAAAGACGAGCTGTCGGAGGATGAGGTTTTTGTCAGGAAATCCCACTGCGTGAGCTCGGCTAACTCCCTCAGTCCCTCGACCAGTAAGAATGGGAGCAATGGTCCTGTTAACAGCAGCGGTGGCCTCCTGGAACTTGGCCTGGACCTGTCCAAGAAAAGCCCTTCAGGAAGCACGGCCACTGAAGAAGTGAGTCCCAGCAGCATCCCGCAAGAATCACCTCAGTCTGCCTCAGAATCCACTGCCAACAGTGCCTCGTTCGATGAGATGACCACCAACCCACAGAACCTCGCTGGCGGAGAGCCTATGGAACTCGGCGAAGGCGGGGAATGCGAGGAGAACCCGCACCCTCCGGACTCCGAACAACACAAAAGCTCCTGTCAGTCAACGCGGCCAAGGCGGCAGGCCAAGGGTGAGGGCCACAAAGGGGAAGACGCGGCACGGGCTGCCTTGCCCAATGGAGTCGCCAAGAGGCTGAACGTGGCCGGAGGGGGCGTGGCCTCGGACCTGCCATTCCAGGTCAAGGAAGAGGAGGAGGGCCTGGAGAACGGGCAGGAACAGAGCGAAGAGAGCGGCCAGAGCGAGAGTGAGGGCGGCCGCCCCGGCGCCAACTACATGTACCGGCAGGAGGGCTTCGAGCCAGCCCTGGGCGACAACCTCTACGTCTGTATCCCGTGCGGCAAAGGCTTCCCCAGCTCCGAGGAGCTGAACGCCCACGTGGAGACCCACACCGAGGAGGAGCTGTACATCAAAGAGGAGGAGGACGACGGCTACCCCAAGGAGGACGAGGGCGAGGCCGAGGACCTGTCGGCGCAGGCGGCTCGGGCGCACGGCGCCGCGACCCGCCGCTTCAGCTGCACGGTGTGTAACAAGAGTTACAAAGACCCAGCGACGCTGCGCCAGCACGAGAAGACGCACTGGCTCACGCGCCCGTTCCCCTGCAACATCTGCGGCAAGATGTTCACGCAGCGCGGCACCATGACGCGCCACATGAGGAGCCACCTGGGCCTGAAGCCGTTCGCCTGCGAGGAGTGTGGCATGCGCTTCACCCGCCAGTACCGCCTCACCGAGCACATGCGCGTGCACTCGGGCGAGAAGCCCTATGAGTGTCAGCTTTGCGGGGGCAAGTTCACGCAGCAGCGCAACCTCATCAGCCACCTGCGCATGCACACCTCCCCATCATAAAGCCAAAGAGTGTCGGGACAGGAGACCTTCAGCAAAAAGATTTCCGTACAACGCACACCTCTTTTTCTGTGAAGATGCTTGCTGGCTGGGTGACCCAAAGGAGGATTCGCTTCCATCCTTGAGAGACAGGAGTAGCAGTTTCAAACAAGCACCGACAGTTGAAACAGTAATTTTCTCAAAAATTGGTATGTTTATTTTTTTGTTTGTTTGTTTTTGCATGTACGATTAGGGTACAAATGCTGTTTCTTTTGGGATTGCCAGACCACTACAAACCAGTCTATGCATTGGTTTCATTTTGTCTTATTCCACTTGGTCTGAATAACTGTTTATATATCCCAAAAATACTTTTGTCTTTAATTGGTCCTTCAAACAAAGGTTCTGAAAGTATATCAGAGAATGTGTTCTATATGATAGTCTCCAATTTGTCATATCCCAAAATTACATTTTTAATTCAACGGATGATTGATATTTGCTGGTTATGACAAATTGGTGTTTTTAAGTCTCAAGGAAAATTTTGCGAGACATGCCAAGTGGCTTGTCTGCTGTCTTTATAGTGGTGTTTCAGAAAAGCTTTGCGGAATTCAACCAAACACATTCACAAGATTTGTAGTTTGTACCATGTGCCCATTGGCTGGTGTCTAGTTGTAGATGGGGAACAGGGTCCAACAAAGCTTTCATACCATAGTGTCTTGAGGTGTTTCGGGACATGAACACAATTCCTCAATCCAATACAGCTTCAATTATAATTGCTGCATTAAGCCTGCAGATATGCTGAAGCTTCTGGGATGGCTCTCATGGTACATGATGAACTAATGATGGACCATTTGCTGGTTACGCTTTTCAGTTGCAGCTGAAAAGTGGCCGGAGTCAAACATACCCTGCTGTGTCCCTTCCGCATCTGGAGGTGTGGATGTGAGCGGTCGTGGGTGTCCTTTTAAACCGTGTTGTTTACTCATATAATATATAGGGGTTTACTCACAAAGAAAAGCCAAAATGAATGGTACTTGTTTTTAGATAACTTATTGTTATGCTTCTGTGAATGTTTGTTTAAACTGGAAGTCCTTTTGGTAATTCTTTGGAAAGGGTCAGGAAGGTGCGGTGAGTTGAGTGATGGGTTGGGGTTGGTTTTAGTGAATGTTGAACTTCAAAATTTTGTTGGTACTGTTGTTTTTCAGTTTTGTCTGTAGATTTTCCCTTCACTGAATAGGCCAGTCTATTTTTATAGACTTGTCACATTGCTACCTCTTAATTCTTAAGAACAATACATTCATTAATGGAAATAATGGGGTTTTTAAATATAAATGTATAAAGTTTGTTGAGGCTTTCAAAATAGTTCTAACCTGCCCATCATTCAACAAAGGTTTAAGGTTTTACAAAGTTTTAAACATATTAAAGTAGGAACTAGCTTGTTAAACGCATGTATTTAAGGTATTAAAAGTTTTATGTCAGTGAAATCCAAAGAAAAAATGAATAGATGGGAAAATGGCTTACCAACAAACTTTTCCTGTAGAATATCCCTACCAAAGTTTTTAGATTAAATATGGAAAATAACATTACAGGAAAAAGGTGTTATACTTTTTTTTTTTTCTTCTTCTTCTTCTTTCCTTTTAATTTTTGAGAGAGAGCAATGTTGTGGGAATGTTAGTGTATACCGGACGTTGTAAGAAAAACCAATGAACAACTTTTGTAAAACTTCTGTTGATTGTTGGGCCGGTGGCTTTTCTGTTTTTGAAGTTTACAGCAGTGCATTTGAGTTACTTTTGTCTTCAGAAGAACTTTGCCGAAGGACTTCAGAAGGACTAATTTATTTTAGATTAGACCAAAAAAAAAAAAACAAACAGGAAAAAAGAGAGAAAAAATGTATGAATGGGTAGAGCATATTGTAGATGTTTGTGTTACATGTCCACCACACTTAGGAAGCTCTCAGTGAATGAGGAATCGAAGCACTGGATGACCTCTTCTGTCTGTAGAAAAGCTTTTGGCCTCCACTCACGCTCAGCTGAGAAGAGTGGTTCACAGAATAACCGAT
This sequence comes from Sternarchorhynchus goeldii, assembly GCA_028565775.1. Taxonomy (NCBI): domain Eukaryota; kingdom Metazoa; phylum Chordata; class Actinopteri; order Gymnotiformes; family Apteronotidae; genus Sternarchorhynchus; species Sternarchorhynchus goeldii. The sequence goes on from JAOXYF010000015.1 coordinate 13,889,479, forward strand.
GTCATGTAAGTCAGCTGAATCGAAAGCATTCAGATTCCTAGCATGGTTCAGCAAAATGCATAGAGGTTATTCAAAACTGCTGATGGCTGTCTTGGCTTACTGAATCGGGGTCAGTGTTACGTTAACGGAACATTTTTGATGCCGTGTATTCCATAATTTATTACAGTTTAGTTGAGTCAAAGCCGATTTCTGTCACATTCCATGTGTAATTCTTAGCCTCTCCAATGCAAGTCTTAAAGGCATTCCCTTCTGGTTTAGGCTGTTCTGGATTTTTCTCCAAAGTTGAGTAGGAGTTACTGATGACCGCAGGGTGGATCTATAGGCAGTTGAAAACTGTTGAATACTGTTTACTGATCTCCTTTTTCCTGGAATTCTTGTGTCTCTGGGTCCATCCCTCTAGACACATCATCTGACCTGATCTAAGTACTTACACTGGAGACAGTTCTGGATTTTTATTGTTGGAGGAAATTGAAGCTCAGTTAAACATTGGCCATTATTAGATATCTCTATAGACTGCTTAATGTTTCAGGCCATTTGGTCTGAAAAGGCTTTAGCTCACAGGCTGGTACCATTTGCTCATATCATGGACAATAGTATCACGGTAATAGTACTTTAAAGGGCCATTTTCTTGGGCATGAATTAAGCTTAGCTGTGGAATAAATTGCAGTGCCAATGGTGAGTCACAATTGGAAATCCCCACCCCCCACCTCCCAGCTTAGGCCCAGTCTAGGTCTGGGGAAACTAGACTTTAAAGTGGTCCAAGATCAAAATTGCTTTTACTACTGAGATCAAACTTCTGTCCATGTGTGTGAATTCATTGGCCACGAAGGTGATATTGTCAGAACGCCTGGATTGGCTTCCAGTGTTTATGTACCGTGTTTGAGAGGACCTTGTTTTGGCCTGTTTGCCTTTTCCATGAACTGCATTGGATTCCAGGGGAGGAAAAGTCACCATTGATCTTGTGTGTACATATCTGCACTTAATCAATGCGGGATCAGTGTCAGAAAAGAGATGTGTTGCATTGGGAGGTGTTTTTGTCTCAATCCAAGCATTTGGGGCTGTAGCCGAAAGAACGTCAAAAGCAGTAAATTGATGACAGAAGTTTCAAACTGTGACAATAATCCTTCAGACTTCAGGGACAGTTCTGCATATTTTGAAGTGTGGAACTTTCAACTACATTTGTAAGACTGTGTCAATGCTGTGTCAGTTTCTGTATTTTAATGATTTAAAAAAAAGCAAAACATTAGTTTCCTATGAAATAGATTTTAAGAGAGTGTGTTCCCATTTCAAACAACGCCTTCAAAAAAAAGTGTGGAGTGTAGAAGAGGAGGGGGAAAAAAGAAAAAAAAAGAGATGTACATGAAAGTTTTAAATTCCAGAGTGTTTTAGAACAAAAAAATAGTTGTAAACATAAAGTGTATAAACATAAGATAAAGCTCATACCCAAAATTTCAGACTATTTTCTAAACCAAAGCACATTTTGAATGATTGACAGCTTGTCTGACCTAACGATACTTGTGTATAATATCTCACTGTTTACATATACCCTTACAGTCTCTGACCTCAGGCGAGGAGAGGCCAGTTTGAGCACGTTTCTTTTTAGGTGTTTGTCTTTAAAACTGAAATCACAAAAAAAAAAAGAAAAAACAAAGAAAAGAAAAAAGTCTTAAAAGTCTGATCTGTTTGTCTTACCTTATGGAAGTAGGTGCATGTTTCGAAATGGCTTGGGAGACCAAGCCTTCAGCCAGCTGCTAGATTTTTGATTCATTGTCCAACCACTCTGAGGTCCGTCTGCGTAATTGCGCCGTAGGAGAAGGGGTGTTTGGTGTTAATACATTTGAAAGTCATTTCTTTTAGCTTCAGATTTATTTGTTAGTCTGCTGCTTCGTTATTTTAAAGGTGTAAATAAGCATAAATACAAATTACACACTTTACCTCAGACCAAGCCATTTAGGGTTTTTACATGTCACATTAAAAAAAAAAAATTTTTTTTTAGGGGGTGGGGATGGTTGTTGGGGCGGGACAGGGGTGTCGGAGGGTGTTGGTTCTAGCTTTCTCTCGTCTGCTGTTCGTTTTGTTGTGATTGCTGTTTGTTTTTTGAGCAGCCTGTCGTCCACAAAAGAAGCAGCTTCAGCCTGACTGGTCTTTCCTCCAGCCTCATTGGTGCAAACACTTACTGACAGTGTTCACTTTTTACTGTTTTTTTTTTTGTTGTTGTCGTTTTGTTTGTTTTTTTTTTTAAATAAATCAAATGTCTATTGTCAGTGATGAATGTATTTATTTTTGATCCTGTCTTGACTTTTGCTAAAGAGTTTGGGTGAGACCAGGTGTTTTCAGGGTCTTTTCATTTTATTGCTTTGATTACGCTGAGGGGGGGGTGGGGGGAAGACAAACCGTTTTCAATCTTGTGAGGATGCATGAGGAATGTACTGCTCCCCTGAAGTGTTTATATGAAAGGATACGCCGGAATGTTCTTTTGCTTTTTCTGATCCTTCTCTCACTCACAGCATGTGTGTGTTCTGGATAAGCTTTTTTTCCACCTAAATTGAAGTTTTGGTTGTTTGTTTTATTTTGGTTGTTTGTTTGTTTTGTTTTTAAAAAAAACACCTGTCTGTATGCTCCTTTGTTTGTCTATACAGTGCGGGACCTTTTAGACAGGCACTCGAGATGCGTTTTTGAATTTTTACTGAAAGCAGAGGTGTTGTCATGCTATCATGGTTCAAGGCTCCAAACCAACTCCTTTTTTTTCCCCTACCTTTTGGGGGCGTGTTGAGGTGGGTCCTATTTCCAAATGACCAACAAAGCCAAAGCTTTTATAAGAATAAACTCTTCTATGCTTTACTTTCTACACCTCCTCATTCAGTTTAAGGGTAACGGAACGTCGCCGTGTCGTTTGATTAGTGTCGGAGTATCTTTTAAGCTTTATAAAATGCACTTTTTCAGCGAGGTCCCTCGAGCAGAGCCCTTTCTAAAGACCAGGAAAACGCACTCGTTTTCTTTAATTACCACTCGACAAACTTAAGATTAGTTTCAAAGCTTTAAGTGAATTCAAAGATTAGGGGCAGAAGAAGAATGCTCTCCCATTTGCTGCTATAACGTGGCCCGTCATAACAGGGCTGCGTTTCCTGTGTAGCATCACGTCTCATGTTGCTAAGTGTTAACCCGGCACTCGGACCTCAGTTTACCAAACCAAAGTCACAGCAAGCATGCGCAGACCAGGTGGCCTTTGGCCACGCCCACTCTGCACCTGACCAGGTGGCCTTTGGCCACGCCCGTTCTGCCCCTGCATTCCTGTTTTGTTTTTTTTTTGCCATCAGCTCAGCCACCGGTAGGCCAACCACTTCCTCCCCAGCGTCTTTTCATCTGCTCGTCTTGTATTTCTGTTCGTGAAGCTTCAGACCGGAAGGAATGTATCCATCTCAGTGGGGGGGAGGTTATACATGCATTCATAAATGAGTAGTTACATACACACGTATGCATGCGTTCCTTCAGACCTTCAGTATTGCCCGTCTGTATTCTTTAAGCAGGGCGAGGTTGCCGCATTACCCAAAGAACAGTCTACATGGTGTTAATTAACTTGCCCCTTGTAAGGGTTTGTGTACCTCACATAAGTGAACGCAAGTTACCATGGCAATTATTAGTTCATATTACCATGGGGTTGTGTGTGTGTTTGTGTCTGTGTGTGTGTGTGCGTTAGTTTTTATTTTTTAAAGCCTTGAACATGGCTTGCTGGCAACACCATGGTTTCATGTTTCAGTTCCTCAGAGAGCTTGTATTCAGGGCAGAGCTACACGAAGCTTGCAGCTCGAATTCTGTCATGTGAATAGAATACGATGTACAGAGGTGATCTCAGCTCAGCTTTCACGGTTCTTACAGTCTTAATGTACAGCTATGAGAAGTCATTTTAGAATCTTTTCATTAAAATCTTGATCAAAATTGGCCATATGTGCGTGTGTTTCTATTTATTGGTCTATATGTTTATTTTGTAGTGTGGTTGTCTATTTTTCATGTATTTGTGTCTCTAAATCACACTTAAACCAGTTGTTTTCCAGTAAGTCATGTCATACCTAACCAGCAGGCCAGTGCTGTTGTATTCTGTTGGGTATGAGTTGAATTGGCGAACATTAGGGGTCACCGGTGATTGATGATGAGAGGGAGCCCGCCCCCAAGCTGGGCCCCAACCACTCATGGCACAGCTCTCCGTCTGCCATCTGGGAGCCCCTATGCGGATTCCACCAATGAGAGGCCGCCCCCTCGTTCTTGCCCCAGCCACGTTCGTTTTCAGTTCCAGCCGCTCTTGCCCTGCGCGCACGCTATCCTTCAGGCCCTTTGGCCCATTTCGAGGCCCCCCACCCCACCCCTTT
>JAOXYF010000015.1:13906432-13918623 GCA_028565775.1 Sternarchorhynchus goeldii
CCCCCCCCCCCCCCCCCCCCCCCCCCCCCCCCCCCCCACACCCGATTTTTTGGAAGTGGTGGACATTCCGCTGGACAGTGGGTACGTGTTGATCCAGCCCTGGCCACTCTGCTGCCTGCTACCTACGGAAATGTCAGCAGCGTTCCTGGGATCGGCAGCCGTCATCACAGACAGGCTGTTCAGCGACGGATCTTGGTTGTCTACCAAAGGCAAGCAGAGGGGTGAACCGTCAGTGGTCTCAAATGTGTCTCCTCCGGGAATCATGGCCCCCTTTCTCCATTAAAAAAAAAAAAAAAAAGTATTATGTTGTATTTTCTTTTTTTTCAAACAACTCGATGTTCTTCGATAGGTCCCTAGTTCTATTTTCTCTCTCTCGCTTCAATCTTTGCCCACGTTCATCTTATAGACGGGGAAACCTCCCCTTTTCAGCATCTTCTACCTTTCCCAGTTTGATTGAATTGGGAAACTCTGCATTACAAATGGGACATTTCCAGCTAGAAATATCAACCGAGGCACTTTATTTGTGTTTCTTTTTTCAGTGGTACATCACAAGGATGGAGTCTTTGAGGGAGTGGATGGAGCCTAAATTAGTGCTCTGGTGTTGAAATGAGCATGCATTTTACATGAGAGTGCTAATGTATGGATGGGGGAATGCCTTCTACACAGATTAGCGAAGGACGTGGGAGGGCGGGGGCTGGATTTCCCAGTTTGCGCTCAGCAGCAAACTGACAAATCCGGCGGGGCGAGATGGCGAGGGCGTGCATTTTTGGTGCGGCGTTCAAATTTGCGCGGTGGCAAATTTGAACCGTGGCGACAACATGCTCCCGAGACACTGAAGTTCCCGTGGCTGGAGCAAGGCGGGCTTACTTAAGATCGATATTGGAGAAGTGCTGGAAACGATTAGCGATCCAAAAATCCCAGCAGAGAGGGAGCTTTGAGGGGGATTGGCGCTAGGCTCACCAGGTGGCACAAGTTGGCTAGCGGCTAGGTACTTCTTGTCCGAGAGGATGTTGGCATAGAACTTGATCATGACGCTGATGTCCTCTCGAAGACGCTTGTCCCCCTGAGTTGGGAACTTGGACGCCACACTAAAGACAGGCACGGATCAGAGGCAATATTAAAAAACACCCCCCCCCCCCCGGATTACGCCGTTAATCAATACAAACATTAGGTAGTATCTGATCATGTACGTCGCAGAAATCAAACCCTATGTAAGATGGTGGAAACCTTTTCTGAAATACCTGAAGTAGTCAAAGGCAGTGGAGTAGATCTTCTCTCGGAGAACATTTCGGATAGTGGAGTTGGTGACCACGTCGGAGTGGAGTAGGGAGAGGCCCAGGGTCAGCAACCTGTGCACAAAGGACGACGGGTTATGTTACGCCCCAACGGGTACCCAAGCAAAAAGGGAGAAAGCCTGGGAGCCCAGGAAGCAGAGGGACTTCCGCCTCAGTCGGGGACCTGAATCGGGGTCCGATCGCCGCCACGTGTCGGTTCAGGCTGGTTTTCGAGCTGCCCACGTTGAGTGACAGGGACCTCTGCAGCAGGCTGCCGAAAATCTCCACCTGGTCGGCACTGCAGTACTTTGCGATCTCGAAGCGCTGGACGAGGAACTGTAGGAACGAAAAGAAAGGGTCACTCTGTAGACTGAAAAATGGATACGTTATATACTCCAGAGGTGGAAAGGACAAATTTAATACACAAGTCGAATTCAATTGATTAACATACAAAACTGTACATATCATTCGGGGATTATATTTCGGATCATAAGTAGAACTGAAACCACGCTGTATAAAACTGAAATGGAACTGATTCCCAAACTTGACATCCAATTCTCAGGGTTTTTTTGGTTAGCAAATGTTCCTATATGAGTAAAGAGTTCTCCCAAGCCGAAGACCTGAAGGAGCGCTGGGAAGGCTATTTCTGGCTTGGAACATAAGGAGCTTTTCCCAGCATGCAAATACAATCGAGGCTCCCTCATGACCAGCCACGGATGTGAGTAAGGACCTACGGGCCCTGTGTGGAGTGTTTTGGGAAGTGTCGCCAACCACTGACCTCAATCCAGATGTAGTGGGGCGTGACGTCCGGCGGGCAGGGCATGGGCTGGCTCTCCTCGGACGCCGCCAGAGGGTCGGCCTCCACCTGGGCGTCGGAGAACAGCCCCATCCTCAGCTCCACCGTCATCTGCCACGCGCCCGCCATCTCGCGCATGAACTGCAGACGTTCAAAAGGGGGCGTCGGCTTTTTGAAACGTCAAAGTGTCCTTAACGTTCGGCGAACGCCGAGTGGCTCGATAGCTCCCGGTTACCGTTAGCCCTATTAGAACGCCTAGGTAAACTGTTTATGAAGGTGGAGCTGCTCTAGGCAGAGGGTGAAAGATACAACATCTTACCGGGACCTCCAAGCCAGTTCTAGCTGCGAGGAGCCATTCCCAGCAGGCGATGGCCGTTTCCATGCCGTTCTCCGTAAACATCTTCAGTGGAGACCAGCACAAATGGTGCAGCAGCTGTGGATCACAATCTACAGTACATACAAATCCACTTTAAATGACAGAGGAAAGTCTAGATACTCACTGGCCTCATCTGAAATTACTAAATTACAATTACTAAAATAATCCTTGTACTGTCTCCTGGAAAACATTACAACTTAGAAAGGTTCTTGGATACAATGATAGCTAGTTTGTATACCTGACCATCAGTCATCGCGTATGATTTAAGCGATCTGGCTGCACAGCGAGCTGAAGTGTGTGTGTGTGTGTGTGTGTGTGTGTGTTCTGGGTCAGGAGGTAGGTGCGAGCGAGAAGCCGTGCCTTTTGAGCTGATGAGCAGCGCCGCCATTTTGAACATGGCCTCGGTGAAGGCTTCTGGGTGTCTGGCGTCCAGAGCGTCGCCCAGCTGCCGGATCATCAGCTTGTTGAGGTCCGACGTGCTTCGTGTAGCCTCGGAGAAGTGGATCATCCCTGCCACCTGGGCGACACACACACACACGAGCAAACCACTCCTTTAATTAGTTATTGTACAAGTAGTGAATGCAAAAGTGCAGAAAACGAGGTGGGGGAGGGTCGGCTCAGTCTTGCTCGTGAACCGTTGTTATATCACTTTCTAAAGAAATCAGTTCATATCAAAACTGAGAAAATCGACAGGCAGCGACTCCTCACCTCTCCAGCATAGCGATTCCTCAGGTTCAACGAGGCCATGAAGTTGGAGTAATCTTTCTTGACGCAGGCCGGCCTCTCCGTCAGAAGAGTCGTCTGAAGTCAGAACGGATTCGTTAGCAATGCACGAGACGTGGCCTACACGTGCTCACGGATAGTCATAAAATCAAAATGCCATCAAACCCAGCGGATGGACACTCACGCCCAGGGCGGTGCTCTGCCGGTTGTAGCCGGCGAAGTGTAGGATGCTCTCGGTTGCCATAGCGAGACCCGTGTGCTGGGACAGTCCCGATACCCAGTTCTGGTGTTTGTTCAGGTACTCCTGCAGATGGGACTTGGTGACGGAGGGTGCCCATTTCATGGCCTCTTTCAGGATCTCTCCACAGCGAGCGGCAAAATCCTTCACTATGCTCTGCGTCAGGACAGAAAACCCGCATCAGCCCCGTTCAACCAGGTGGAACGCACGGGACGCGTTCAGCGTGAGCCTCCGCTCACCTCTCTGGCTTCGTAGGTGTCGGGAACGGTGACGCGGTGGGGGGTGTCCGGGATGTCGTAGTACGGCTGGTCTTTGTGGATGTCCTGTGAGGAGAAAGAGGGAAGTCGCTTTCGTCAGGAAAGAAAACAAGAGTGGAGGGATTGGGTGAGGGGTGGGTGGGTCACACTCACGGCGCTGAGCGAGAGGGAGAGCGTCTGCAAAATATCCAGCATGGTCTTCAGGACACGGCCGCTCCACAGTAGATGGGGGAAGCTGTAACGGGACACACGGCATTAACGTCCGTCTTCATCACATTGGCGGCCAGGACACTCTCCTTCAGAGAGTCCTGTGCTTGAGCCATCCTGGCACATATAACTAATAATCTAATCTAATGATAATTATTATATAATTATAAATAATAATCTCTATTATATTGGAGATTATTAAAGCCTTTCTGAGTGGTTCTGAGGACCCCCTTGCCACACATAAAGGGCTGCATCCAAACTCGTTCAGGGGCATCCTTCAACAGTCCAACATTTGCAGCAAACATGCAGATGAAGTGCGTAAGAGTTTGTCTCGGATTGGACCAGCGCCCTCACGTTTCCGCCAGCCCGGAGAGGTATTTATCAGCTACCCGCCGGATCCTCTTGTGGATGTGATTGAAGTTGACCAGCAGGAACTGGGCGTGTCGTTCCAGCTCCTCTTCGTGTGCTTTGGTCTTGGGCTGAGGCAGAAGACCAAACCGTGAGAGGCCGCAGTGCGAACGCCCCTGCTCACAGGGTTACCTCGTCAGGCGTTTGAACGGCAGCGCTCACAGGGCTACCTTGTCAGCCATCATCTGAAGGAAAACCTCGAAGACCTTGTCGCCGACCGCGATCACACACTGCATCATCCCTGACGAACAAAGGAGGGAATACGGAGACATGGATTGATTGCCTGGATCAGTTTGTGGCCCAGTGCAGGAGAAGCAACAGTTTCAGGCCCTTGCCCACCTGACTTGTCTTTCTGGATGGCCCGGTCTTCAAAATAACGAAACATCACCTGGAAGCGGTCGGAATCCAGAGAGCGCAGCATTCTGGAATTCGGAGAAAGATATTTTGTGGTTAATCAACGTCGTCTATTTAGCAAATATGTTAAGACATGATAATATACTCTACAGTACAATGACCATTTTCCAAATCGCATTAGAGTATCAGGCATTTTTTAACCTATTAGCACTGTTGACTTACATTAAAAGGTATTCAAATACTGATTGTGAATTTTGTAATCACTGGTAATTAACCAGTTTTGTAGAGTGGAGAAATCTATAGGACCCTTTAACACCGATGACACTGACAGCTAAATGGCTCCAAGCCTTTACTACATGGAACTCGAGCAGCATCCACTCTGATGTGTGATGTTTGTTTTTTTGTTGTTTGTTTGTTTGTTTTTCATCCACTCTGATGTGTGATGTGTTTTTTTGTTGTTTGTTTGTTTTTCATCCACTCTGATGTGTGATGTTTGTTTTTTGTTGTTTGTTTGTTTTTCATCCACTCTGATGTGTGATGTTTGTTTTTTGTTGTTTGTTTGTTTTTCATCCACTCTGATGTGTGATGTTTGTTTTTTGTTGTTTGTTTTTCATCCACTCTGATGTGTGATGTTTGTTGTTTGTTTGTTTTTCATCCACTCTGATGTGTGATGTTTGGTTTTTTGTTGTTTTTAAATGAAACTACACTTCCCATTAAATCTCTTCTACAGATTAGCACAACAAAATGTCCCACACCCTCAGTCCTGTAATGAAGCTATGGCTCGGTGAGGGAGAGATTATTGCTCTTACATATGTTACATAAACAAAATGTCACAAATGAGTGATGAATACAGTAATAAGACTAAAAGACTACAACTTCACATTTAGCAGATTCCTGCCAAGGAACACAGACATGCAAATAACTCACAGTAATCTTGTTTTATGCTTATAAAAGGTTTCAACGGTACAACACAGATAATTAGATGCAGTGGACATGCGGATCTGTAGAATAATCACTTGATAAAGAAATTTTGGTCAGGTTGAAATGAGCATGTGCAAGGTGTGAGGGTTTTGTTTTTTTTGGCTTTTGTTTTAATATAGTGATGATATAATTTATCGCAATACTTGTGCAGACAATAATAATTATTCAAAAGGTCAATACTGTCCAAGATCGCGTATAAATACCTCATGTATTCCAGCCGATAGACGGACAGCAGGTACGTAGACATAGCAAAGTCCAGTTTGTTAATGAGAGCAGCAACTTCAGTTAGTGGATCCAGCAAGTTGATGATGGTGCTTCTCAGTTCATTCAGCTCAGCCTAAAAACCCCAGACAGTTTGTCTCAAATCAGTTACAATCATTCGCTTCACTAATAATAATAAATAGGTTAAATTATTAAAAATCTGGGCCTGGTTCTTCATATGTCAAACAGGTTAGTTTGGTTCTTCAACTGTAAGTACTGACAAATATCAACTATTTTCACTTGCAAAACAAGAATTTCTGTGACGCAAAAGCAAACCCTTGCAGGAGATGGCAGTAATCAGCGGTTCAGTAAACCGTGAGGATTTCACCATCAGATCAGTTCTCCTTCCATTCATCACTGGCCAGATCTCGCACCTCAATATACCTGTAACTTGTTTTTGAATCTTAGATTAATCAATGATCAGTAAATCAACAGTGATCAATAGCACTAGGAAACATTTCCTTTAAAGGCAGCAGGTCATCTTGCCTTGTGTAAGAGTAGTTGTAATGAATGCTTTTCATGGACCAAAATGGAACCCTTCTATAAGCAAACCAGCGGGACTTTCCAAACGCTCTTGACAAAATCACATTACTGCGTCTGCTTCAACAGGCTGCTCCCAAAAGAACAGCTACAGTTGGAACGGACCTCCTCTACAGAGATCTACATCCATCATCTCATCTTTGATACTCTGGAATACAGCAAGTTTGTGAAAAGCAAGTTTTTTTTTTTTTAAAGAATCCAGGATCATGTTAATTTCAGTTCAGTCCAGATAACCTGGTAATCCTCGTATGAGGAACAGGGCCCTGATTTTTATATATTTTTTAAAGAAAGCAAGCAAACAAACAAGCATGCGACATCACGGCACTAATTACTACAGAGCTCTTCTGAAATCTACTTTTTGTTTCTTAAGACATTTGAGAAGACATTTTGACCTAAAAGTGCCGTCATTCCAAATTAGTGCCTAGAAGTTTCCGCAGCTTGGCTACGGCAAGCGCGCGGAACCGTACTGGAGTGACGGTGTCGTTCTTGAGGGCGGAGTTATACTGCAGCTCCGAGCGCAGGGGTTCCCCGCTGGGGAAGGTCAGCAAGGGCGACTTGGTGGCGATTTCGCACACTCCTTCGTACCACTCCTCTGGCCACAGGCCTGCGGGAAAACATCGCACACTCAGAGAACGACGCTGGAGCAGCTACGGTGCGGCCCAACAGCCGCGGGCCACGCCGGTCAACGGTTGCGACTCACCCGAGCCTTCCACGGCAAAACCCATTACGACAGAGTACAACCAGAAGTCCCTGAAGAGCTTCTGTAGGCGGGGTTTCGCCTCCTTGATTGGCGGCAAACGCCTGGTCAGCTGGAGATTAAACAAAGAGGACTGGGTGAAGCAGTGAGCTGAAAGAGAACGTTCTGTAAACGCAGGATGAAACCCCGGCGCTGAAACCCCCGCTAGGGTGTGACAGACATTCACTCTGGTTCTACAGTGCTTTCTTTCGGTGGCAAAGAACCGTTTGGGATGTGGAATGAACTGCTTACCACAGCAATGACGGGTATGAGCACTCCCAAGTTCCCCGCGCTGCTCGAGGCCTGCCGGAGAAAGGCAAGATTGAATCATTTTCCAAAGTTGATGAGCAGGAAACTTCCTTTAATGCTACATCATCTTACTACAATCCCCGTGTCTCTCGGACCAATCCATTATGATCGAGTCCGACCACTAAAGTCCTAACTCAAAGTTCCAGACCGAATTCTCTACTGAATCTCTACCGCTTTGGGCACATTAGCACAACTCTGTGAGCACCTCTAATTCTCATGCCTCCACATTTATCTGGAAGGACTAACGCAAGCTCCCATTAGCACTGGAAAGTCTGGTAGGAAACCACCGGCAAAACCACGACAGCACCTTCTCAAAGAAGGCATATTGGGGACAACTAGCATCCAGCGCTCACACATCAGTTGTCAAAGCAGACCAAACTTCTCCCCCCCCATAAACAGTCCTGACGAGTCGGGCCTGTTTCCAGGTGTCGTGCCACAGATCTTTTCATCTCCAGACATCGAAGACTGCAGTTCTAGCAAAAATGTGGGTGGGGGCACCTTAAGCGCAGGCCCCTTCTCACTGGCCCTCTCGCTGGCCCTTTTCCCCTCGAGGCCCAGCTGCACGAACAGCTCCAGCAGGTTGACTAGCAACTCGTCCACCATGTGCTCCGCCTGCAGGTTGGCGGCGATGTTGGCCAACGCGTTGATCACCGCCAGCGAGCAGTGCCTGGGGCCCAAGGACAAGCAGGTCAGGCCACCGATCCAGAAGAGTCACGCAAAATGTAGGCGTTTGAAAGTTATGATGCACGTTGTGGGATGACAGGAAGTTAGACAGTTTACCTGTATCCGTGGTCTTTGTAGTCTTTGGTGGAATATACCATTGAACTTGCCTTTACACTTATTTGCTGAAACAAGTTCCAGACCTCCTGGTATATGTATTGCTGAAAGTAGTAAGAAATAAACAAACAAAAGATCACTCTCGTAACATTACATAACCTTCAACACTTACTAACCTTCCTAATTGAGCTCAAAGTGAAATATAAGGCCTATTTGGATGGGATTCTTTTATTTCCATTCATTCAGCCACATTCTTGGATCGCCACGTGCCAAAGGACTAGCCCTCCTCTTAATGCATACAGACGAGTTTTCACGTTGTATTTTCTACGATCTCGGATGCATGCAGTCTTATGACTGTTTCTAATCATTTACAGTTGAACAAGATTTCACATTAGATCTTTAAGAAACTCAGTGATGGTAACGAGGATCATATTTATAATCAGCCAGATTTAATCGATTCTAGTTTATTTTTCCTCCACATAATGCTCTCAGGTAGTGTTTAGAGTGGAAAGAGTTAGAGTTAGTATCGAGATTAAGTAAATGGTTGGGAGTTGATCAGATTTGTATCCAGATGACTAAAATTACAGACGAATACCAAGTTAGGTGAAAAATAGTAGTATTCCTCAAAATCACAAGCATGAGTAGCGGTAGCTCAGTAGTTAAAGCACTCAGCCAGTAATTGGAAGGTTGCTGGTTCAAGCCCCACCACTGCCAAGTTGCCACTGTTGGGTCCCTGAGCAAAACCCTTAACCCTCAATTGCTCAAGATGTGTTTAGTCATAATTGTAAATCACTTTGGATAAAAGCATCCGGTAAATATCATTCTTAGGCTTACTGGAAGAATGCTGATTTATTCTTATGACGTTTCGAGCTTGTGTGTGTGTGTGTGTGTGTGTGTGTGTGTGTACCCACATTCCCCGTGATGACCATGCATCCCAGCTGGTCGATGATGAGCACGTCGAGCTGCGATGGCGGCTGACAGAACTTCTGCTGGAGGATCTGCAAGATGGGTTCCATTACGCGTGGCGTGTCTCTGAGGGCCACTGCAATGTGGCCCAGCGCCCGGATGGTGTGGTCCGGAATCAGGTGGGCGTCCCTGCGAGCAGACGGGGGAGAGGGCCAAGTCACCTCCCGTAACACGTAACACGACAGATGTGAAGGTTACAGTAATGATAGTGACGTACTTGTCGTTTTCCTGGGAGATATAGAGACGGTTGGAGAGACTGGCAAGAAACGCCTCCACGATGACCGAGTCCATGGTCAGACCCGCTTTCAAACACCTGAAACGGACCAGAATCAGAACCAAACCGTGGTTTTCGGAACCGAATTCTAAAGACTGAGAATACAAACAATGAATCACGTGTGATGAAGATTACAAACCATATTTTATAGATTACAGCTTACAGCAATCAAAAATATTTCCAAGCACATCACCTCAACAATCCCAACCCCCCCTCCCTTTAATTGTATGTAAACAATTAAGCAATTATCTTCTGTACGGTAACTAAAACTGCATTCATACACAAACAACATAACATAAAAGAAACGGTGAGCTGTCAAACACGGGCTCGAGCGTAACCCTAGCTACTTAGCCGTCCGTTTGCCTAGAGGCGGATCAGTTCGGCTGCTTTGCATGCGGTTAATTACACAAATCCGTAACCGACACGATGCGGCGCCTCATGTACGGGCCTCTCAGTGTTCGGTCCTGGTATCTCCTCACCTGCAGATGTTGTCTATGGAGATGTCTCGGAGCTGCTCGTACATGGAGGGCTGGCTTTTCTTACTGGAGTGGGCGCTAAAGGTGGACTGGGAGTGCTCGTTGGTCACGTGGATCTTGATCTCCCCGGTCCCTGCGCAGGTGTGAAGAGAGTGGTTGGCTTTCAGAGGCTCGCTTTGGCCCGATCATCTCCTAAAACGGACCCCTGTGTCGCCAAGGCGATGTTAAGCCCCGGGTTCGAGATGGGCGAGGCTCACCTGTGGCATACTGGCTGTGGTATTTGTACAGCTTGACCAGCACGGGGGACGGCACCACCAGAAAGTCTCTCAGGGACATGGTGACAGAGTGAGCCACCACCGGGAAGCGCTCACACAGCCGCCCCAGGCCCTGAAACCACAGCAGGTCAGAACATCCATTACATTCACACAGCACTATCCTTTACACATGCATGCAGGGTCTATGAACAGGGAGGGGAGAAACAAGAAGCAAGAAGTCTCCTTTTTCCAATACGCCAGCCTCTAATATCAGACAGCTCTCCACTACTATGCAACAGTGCTACTGATCTAGAAGGTTCCACAGTGTGGGATGCCTTCAATCTACTGGTCATGCCCTGTCGAGCACATCTGCACATCTAACTGCAGGACGGTGCAACTCTCAGCGTCCACCACAGTGCAGCTGTACCTCTGCAGAACTGTGCTCATTCACTGGCTATATTCATCAACCAGGAAATTCGTTTTTAATACATTTTTATTATAGGAAACAGATGCTCAACAATATTTATTCAAGTATAAAATCTTCATGCCACCATGTTTAAGGCTGGCGTTCAGAACCATCACGCTGACTTAAGATCAGTTTCTATGCTTTTTTTTGTGTGCCCCAGACAGGGTGATCAATGCGGTCTGGGAGCAGGACTCCTACCCGCACCTGCCCCACTACCCCTCACCTGCAGGCAGCAGATCAACAGAGGCATGTGTGCAATAATGACTTTGCTGGAGGTCTTGGACTGCAGCTTCTCCGACAGCTTTGTGCAAAGATTCTCGGCCCCTACAGGCAACACAATCGGAAAAACAAAAATCGATAACCCCGACAGGAGCTGCGGGATTCCCCACCGACGCAGATCGCGTGCTATCCGTTAACGCGAGAACCCGGACGGCGCTCACCCTGTTCCTCGGTGACGGCCCACACCATGAGGTCCACGCAGGCCGCGTTGGCCTGGCAACGCAGTTTGAGCGGGCTGAGCTGGCTGGGAAGGCCCTCGGCGTCGTGCAGAACACGCTGCAGCTCCGATTGGCTGCAGCTGAACTGCTCCAGAACGAAGTCGTGCACCTCCTTCACGAAGGCCGTGTGCAGGTCTGGACAGGCAAACACGAGCAAAAAAGACAGGACAGGCGTCAACGATTTTTCCTCGCCGCGGGCCGTTTTCCCCGCAGGTTTCGTTTGGCTGAGTGAACGCCACCCTGAAGCAGGCAGGACCTTCTCGAGTTCTTTCACCTTGGCAAAAGTCTTCCCTCTTCTACCACCTAAGTTTGGCAAAGGCTCAGTTAAACTACTGGCACGTTTGTGACGACGTTTGTGCGGGACCCGTCCTCACGGGCGGCAAGAGCATCGGAACCTTCTTTATTAGCAAAATGGCGGACTGGTGACTCAGAATGTGCTTTTTTCCCCAGGTTTGGTGTTTTAAATCATTGAATGGAACTGAATTTATGTGCAAATTAAATAAGTGTAAAATCTGCCTCATCCAGGCTTCCATCACCTCATGCATATATACATGTCATCTTCATCAAGTAATGTTATGGTATTAAAAAATATTCCAGTTCCCTTCTCATACCTTTCATATTGTAAAGGCTGTCCCTCAGCATTTTAAATATGGCCACATACAGAGGATCACTGAAGGTTTTGTAGAACAGGTTAACACTTGGATTGCTCTGCAAAAGAAAACACACATTACAGTGTGAATGGAACACAGTGTGAATATAACACTTACTCTCACATCCCGAGAACATGAGAAATATGAGCAAACAACCGTGCAGCCTACCTCCAGAAACTCAACCAAGGTCTGGTCCAACGTCTTTAAAAACGACTCGCCGACAAACTGCTCAACCTGTCGGGAAGAAGGAAGAGCGGTACAAGCAAGAGTCAGTGAGATGTGAAGCAGAAGGTCTCTACTGACAGGTTTGTGGAGGCATGGAAGTTGATGGAGGTGTGTGGATGTTGGCGAGAGGTTAGGGTGGTGGAGGT